>CAUYLG010071189.1:0-17939 GCA_963573385.1 Cacajao melanocephalus | reverse complement strand
GTTTGAGAGGCCAAACTCTAGTCAACCCTGGATGTTATGATTTAAAACCAAAAAAAAAAAAAAAAAAAACAGGGAATGATATTATTTAAATTTTGCTTGCCTTTGGTTATTAGTGATATAAAACAATTTTTCAGTTTTTCAAGCTTATTTGTTGATATGATTTGTCTGTGTCCCTACTCAAATCTCAATATCAATTGTATCTCCCAGAATTCCTACATGTTATGGGAGGGACCCAGGAATTGAATCATGGGGGCTGGTCTTTCCCATGCTATTCTTATGATAGTAAGTCTCCCCAGATATGATGAGGTTACTACACGTTTCCACTTTTGCTTCTTCCTCATTTTTAATTCTGCCACCATGTAAGAAGTGCCTTTCATCTCCCGCCATGATTCTTTCATCTCCCAGCCATGTGACTATAAGTCCAGTTAAAACTCTTTTTCTTTCCAGTCTTGGGTATGTATTTATCAGCAGCATGAAAGTGGACTAATACAGTAAATTGGTACCAGTAGAGTGGTGTGTTGCTGAAAAGATACCCGAAAATTTAGAAGTGACTTTGGAACTGAAGAACAGGCAGAGGTTAGAACAGTTTGGAGGGCTTGGAAGAAGACAAGAAAATGTGAGAAAGTTTGGAACTTTCTAGAAACTCATTGAATGCCTTTGCCCAAAATGCTGATAGAAATATAGACAATAAGGTCCAGGCTGAGGTGGTCACAGATGGAGATGAGGAACTTGTTGGGAACTGGAGCAAAGGTGATTCTTATTACATTTTAGCAAAGAGACTGGTTGCATTTTGCCCCTGCCCTAGAGATCTTTGGGACTTTGAACTTGAGAAAGATGATTTAGGCTATCTGGCAGAAGAAATTTCTAAGCAGCAAAGCATTCAAGAGGTGACTTGGGGACTGTTAAAGGCATTCTGTTTTATAAGGAAAGCAGAGATAAAAGTTTGGAAAATTTGCAGCCTGACAATGTGATAGAAAAGAATAACCCACTTTCTGGGGAGAAATTTAAGCCGGCTGCAGAAATTTGTATAAGTAGCAAGGAGCCTATGTTAATCTCCAAGACCATAGGGAAAATGTCTCCAGGCCACGTCAGAGAACTTCATGGCAGCCCCTTCCATCACAGACCTGGAGACCCAGGAGGAAAAAATGGTTTCGTGGGCCAGGCCCAGGGTCCCCATGCTATATGCAGCCTAGGGACCTGGTGCCTTATGTCCCAGACACTCTAGCCATGGCAGAAAGAGGCCAAAGTACTGCTCAGGCTGTGACTTCAGAGGGTGCAAGCCCCAAGCTTTGGCAGCTCCCACATGGTATTGGGTCTGCAGGTACACAGAAGTCAAGAATTGAGGTTTGGGAACCTTCGCCTAGATTTCAGAAGATGTATGGAAATGCCTGGATGCCAAGGCAAACGTTTGCTGCAGGGCCAAGGGCCCTCATGGAGAACCTCTGCTAGGGCAGCGCAGAAGGGAAATGTGGGGTCAGAGCCCCCACAGAGTCCCTACTGGGGCACTGCCTAGTGGAGCTGTGAGAAGATGGCCATCGTCCTCCAGACCCCAGAATAGAGTTTCCACCAACAGCTTGTACCGTTCACCTGGAAAAGCCACAGACACTCAGTGCCAGCCCATGAAAGCCACTGGTATGGAGGCTGTACCCTGCAAACCCACAGAGGCAGAGCTGCCCAAGACCGTGGGAACCCATCTCTTGCATCAGCATGACCTGGATGTAGACCTGGAGTCAAAGGAGATCTTTCATTTTGGAGCTTTACAATTTGATGGCCCTGCTAGGTTTTGGACTTGCATGGACTCTGTAACCCTGTTGTTTTGGCCAATTTCTCCCATTTGGTATGGCTGTATCTAGGAAGTAACTAGCTTGCTTTTCATTTTACAGGCTCATAGGCCAAAGGGACTTGCCTTGTCTTAGATGAGTATTCGGACTGTGGACTCTTGGGTTAATGCTAAAATGAGTTAAGACTTTGGGGGACTGTGGGGAAGACATGATTGGTTTTGAAATATGGGAAGATGAGATTTGGAAGAACCAGGGGCAGAATGATATGGTTTGGCTCTGTGTCCCCACCCAAATCTCAACTTGAATTGTATCTCCCAGAATTCCCACGTGTTGTAAGAGGGACTCAGGAAGAGGTAATTGAATCATGGGGGCTGGTCTTTCCTGTGCTATTCTCATGACATTAAGTCTCACCAGATCTGATGAGGTTATTAGGGGTTTCCACTTTTGCTTCTTCCTCATTTTTTCTTGCCTCTACCACGTAAAAAGTGCCTTTCACCTCCTGCCATGATTCTGAGGCTTCCCCAGCCATGTTGAACTGTAAGTCCAATTAAACTTCTTTTTCTTCCCAGTCTTGTGTATGTCTTTATCAGCAGCATGAAAACAGACGAACACATTTGTCATTTATGTTTGACCCACCAGTGGGTGCCCTTGAGAATGTGTCTTGATGTAGAGTAACTTTTACAATGTGACAATTTCCCAACTAACCTGTGAGGCTCTCATTTGATAATCTTCTACCCTGGCCAAGGGCAAAGTCCTGCACATTGATGATCCGGATACATTTAGTTGAATTAAATATTCCAGTTTCCACATCTGATTTCTGCAATGAATTTTTGAGAAGAATTATCTGGCAGTCAGGAAAAGAAAGACATCAGATTGATCTCTCCCTAGTGTCTCAAAATGGCCTTAAGGTATTCTTCCTTTGTACTTCTGAGAATTAGATAATTACGTAAGAACATTTAAATGCTTTTCTTTATTACTACTGCGTCTCTCTGGTGGTTATATGTTAAAATGTTCTCCTTATCAAAGAAAAAAAATTGTTTTCATATTTGAGACTACACAAACATTATATTTCCAAATGGGACTGCCTTCTCATCAGCAGCAAACATTTACAAAGGGCCTACTGCAAATCAGACATGGGGACGGTGCAGGGGGAAGAGTGCATACACAGAGGATAGAATACGTTTCATTCTCACAAGGAAGTTAGCCCTTAGCTGGTGAGGGAAAAAGCATAGTGAGGGGAGAATGCTACAGAAGGGGCATTAGGAATTTATGTTCTGTGCCCAGGCTGGCTCTAACTTACTGGTCACCATGGGTAAATCCCTTAACCTCGCTGTGCTTTCATTTTTTTACTTGGGAAGTTAATAACATGAGATTATGTTGATAACATCCTCTCAACTGCATCATTCTATGAGCTACAGGATTTAAGAAATAAAAAGATGGAGTTAAAAAAGAAACAGTCAGATTCCTAAGTGGTCACTGCCAGACACTAAGATGGGAACCAGACAACAGGGAAGGGCTTAAAGGAGAGGAAGGGCATGTCCAGTTGAGACAATGGAGGGGGGTTTGTAGAGGTTGATATCTGAGCTGGACTCTGTCGGGAGAGGGATCAGTAGGCAGAGAAGATGGTGTGAAAAATGAAGTTAGAGAAACAGCATGAACAACGGGCAGATGCCAAGGTGAGATGGTGCCACACATGCTCTTGGGACCCTGGATAGAGCAGTTTGGCTAAAACAGAAGGTTCTTGTCAATTTCCATTGCAATTTCACCCTAATAATGAAATGATTTATGGGGAGGGCCTTGCCTTTACAGCACAGTTTACCTTCAAGGCTCCATGTGCACCTCTGCTGGGTGAGATTTTCGGAGCACTGAGTGTGAGAGGAGAGTGCTGTGGTCTGTTAGTGCTATGCACTGGGTTAAGAGTCAGGTGTGGGGCAAGGAGGGGCTCCTCTGTGACACAAGTTTGCCATTCCAGTCCTAGGTCCTAGGATGACTCAAAAGTTTTTGAACAAGGTCAGTACAATGCAGTGTTTTAGGGCAACTCACCTGTGTGAAACAGATTAGGCTGGAGAAAGAAGAGATTAGAGGAAGGAAACCGGTTAGGAGGTTATCATAGCACTCAAGGCCCCTTGCCCAGCTTTGGGCACTGGCCATGGGCATGAAGAGGATATGGCCACAGAGATGAAGAGGATATGGCCATGAGAAAATTTCTAAAAGGAAGAGATGATGCAGGCCTAAAAGGTGGGAGAGGTGAGGAGAGGGCCCAGGAAACTGCAGCAGAGGAACTGCAGAATGGGAAAGGGGAAAGGAGCACTAACTCCTTTTCTGAGCTTCAGGAAAGACAAGACATTGAAAAGTTCCAGATGGAGGAAAGGGAGCTTATACCATTGTCTTTTTCTTTCTTTTCAATGTATGGTGCAGTTGGTACAGTGGGAAGCAATCTATGGCATTGCTGGGGGCCTGAGTTTTACAGCCAGACAGAATGATTTTCAGTCATAATGTTTTAGTTAGTGGCTCCAACAGCACTGGAATATACCATTATCAAAAAATTACTTTTAGCCAAGTGTCTGCTTCCTCATCTATAAATGGAGATATTAATGACGCCTACATACTGGGCCACCTGAGGCAGAGTGAAAACAATAAATAATAGCTACAGGTAAACTGTAATTTTTACTTTTATTTTCCTATATTTATATGGGCTGGGTGCAGAAGAAGTCGGCATTATGGTTGGAGGCTAAACAGTGGAGAAGACCAGACAACACTTTGAGGGAATGGGAAAGGGAGCCATTTTGTGGTCAAATACCTTAATCAACTGATCCTCTTTTCTTTTTTTAAGATTTTTTATTGTGAACATTTTCAAACACAAAAGTAGACAGAGTAGTATAATGAACTCCATTGTACCTATCACCTAGCTTTAACATTTTTCCAACTTTGTGGTTTTTAAAAAAAGTTATGGAATTATTTTAAGAGAGCAAATGGAGGAAAGGGAGGTTATGCCTTTGTCTTTTTCTTTCTTTTCAATGTATAGTGCAGTGCGAGGCAATCTACTGGCATGGCTGGGGGCATGAGTTTTGCAGCCAGACCCAGAATGATTTTTAGTCACAAAGTTTTAGTTCAATTCTCTCATGAGAATATTTTTAGGAAACACACAACAAAAATTTAAAAAGAAAAATTGGTGGATTAAACTAAATGGGAAGAAAATTGTTAAAAATACAATAAAGGGTTGGCAAGAAAGAGGAATTTTCAGAGGCAGAATAATTAAGTGAAAGTAAGAATCAGAGAATTAAGCTAAGAAATGAAACCAGCTTTCACTTTGAGGATTTAATTTAACCCAAAGGAATTTGAGCTTCTATTCTTAATGGTTTGATGTACCAGACAAGACCTAAAACCCAAATCCGCACAAGATGGGAGTATGAGAGATTGCCACTCTTCCACATTTAAGCTGGACTTCCATAGGGCCACATCCTCAGTGGTAATGAAAGCAAGACATAGCCAGCTTCCCAGGGAGCCACAGGAAAACCTGATTGCCTCAAACCTTGATACTGAGCAAAGCAGAAAAAACATCTATGAGAATTTATAACCACAAAATCTCTCTCAATAGGTTCTCAGCCCTAAAACAGCACTATCAGAGTACTTTGGAAAAAGAAAAACCCTCAGGGCAAAAATCTAAAGTGACCCTGAGTTGGCAGTGGCCTCAGGCTTCTGATAGACACAAATATATTCTTCATGGAAGAAAACACCTTAAATTTGGGCTTCCAATAATTACCATGAAGTTCCAAGAAACCATATCTCACTGTCAAAAACCACAATACTCACAAAAAGTCATGAATGAGAGCTAATAAGAAAAGAGGCATCAGACACCAGAATCAGAACCACAAATGCTTCACATACAAGAATTATCAGACAAGTATCAGAACATACATGTGTAGGTAAAGCAATTAACATTAAGAGAAGTAAGTAACTTGCCTAAGTTTGGAGAGCTGTGACAGCCACAGTCTGAAATCAGGTCGTCAGATGCCAAAGCTTTTTATTTTTTCTTTTAAAGGGAATACTTAAAGCATTAAGTATATACCTCCCTTAACACTACATTTTTGAGTTTCATCTGTGTTGATACATGCTCATCTAGTTCACTGATTTTAATATTGTATAATTCTCTATTATTTGAAAATATACAAGGATTCATTTATTGACTTGTCATTTTTCCACAATAATGGAAATTTAGGTTTTGAATTTTACACCACACTTGGGAGTTTCTTTGGTATATACAGAGGGCAGAGGGCAGGAAGACATGAGCATCTTTAACCTTGTTAGATATAGCTAAATGGCATTCAAAATTTGCAAAGTTGTTGTTTTTTTGTTTGTTTGTTTTTGAGAGAGAGTTTTGCTCAGTTGCTTAGGCATGGTCTTGGCTCACTGCAAAGTTGCACAGTTTTATGTTCCCACTAGCAATGTGTTCAAGTTACTTCAGCTCCACATTCTTAACAATGCTCAGCATTGTGAGATGTTATTATTTTTGTTAATATTACAAGTATGAAATTCTCTTTGTATTAATGTGCATTTTCCTGATTACTAGTGAGACTGAGCATCTTTTCACATATTTATTGGCTTTTTAGTTTTTTCGTTAGTGACTTACCTGTTCAAATCCTTTGCCCATTTTGCTATTGACTTCTTTGCCATTTTTCTTGCTGATTTGTAGAAGTTCTCTTATATATTCTGGATACCAATTTTTCACTGTTCGTGAATATCTTTCACTATTAGTGAATATCTTTTCCCTATCTGTGGTTTGTCTTTTCATTTTTAAAAGGCATCTTTTCATGTGCAAAAGTTTTAATTTTGACACAATTTATTAATCTTTCCCTTTATGGTTTGTTCTTTGAATGTCTTGTTTAAAAAGCATTTCTCTATTCAAGGTTATAAATATACTCTTCTATACTTCATGCTAGATGTTTTAATTTTGCTTTCCACATTTAGATCTTTAATCCATCTGGAATCCATGTATGCGTTGATATGAAATAGGGACCTAGTTTTACTTTATGCTGTGTAGGTAACTAAGAGCCCATCCTTTCTCAGTTGACTTGTAATATAATGCCAATGAAAACGAGGAAGATGATGATTCAGAAAGTCACCAAGAACCAGGACCACCAACAACTACATTTATCAGAATGTGTGAGAAACATTCATTAAGTCCACTGGAACTGAACTGAACACATAATTGTCAGACAACCCATTATCTGCCTTTGAAACTGAGCAAACCATCCTGCTTTCAAGGGGGAATATCTATAGTTTTTTTGCCACTGTCTTGCTCTCCATTTCAGAAAGTTGAAGTCTATTGGCCAGTCATAAGCACTGTCTTTTGAGGCAGCCATTGTGCTTTTCTCACTTTTCCAACTGCCAACTTCATGAATTTACTCTTGTTAAAATTCCTTCTCACAATGTATATCTTATTCACCTTCGTATTCCCAAGTGCCATTTATACTTTTATACTGTTTAACTCATACTTTCCACTAAATATTTCTTGCATGAATATCTTAAAAGAATCAGTCCCTTTCTTCATATACCCATCCAAGGATTGTGATGTTCAGAAAACAATTAGGCAGAAAGCTATTTTCAGTCAGAAAACACATGCTGGAACATATAGTTCCCATAGCAAAAGCTATAAATACCTGCAGAAACATTTTGGGAAATAGTTTTGTTTCCCCTGTTTGATTAGCAAGAGCTGGCAGCAAGGGCAGAAGGCTCCACTTCATTTGGCAAAGTCACATTGGAGTGACTGTCAGACACTGAGCATCAGGAGAAAGGCGTATAGCTAAGAGTGTGGTAAGGATGTTTGCCAATTCAACATGTTTATCAAACATCTATAAAATGATAATGTCTGTATTTTATACAACACATGGCATCTAGTAGAAGCTTAATAAACTGCAGTTTATCATTGTAGGTATTGTTTTTATGTGCCAGTTACTTACAAAACAGAGAAGAATAAGACAAGGTTCTTACCTTGGGGTGTGGCAGTAAGGCCTTAAGGAGGGAGAACCAGAAACGGAAGGCAGTGGTATGTTTGTTTTTGTAGAATAGGTGAAATATAAGCATGTGTGTAGACTGTGGGGAAGGAATCAGTGAAGAGGGAATAACCAAATCTAAGAGAATCAGAACATCTGCAGAAAGCCTCCAGTGAAGTGACAAGAAATTACAATCAAGAGCTCAGATAGAAGATTTACATTTGGAAAGCAGGGAAACTTCTCTTCTTAGACAAGATTGGCAAAAGGGCCAAAAAACTAGGGTGGACTTCAGATCTTCTGGGCTTCCTCACAAGCATAAATCCTGGTGACCCTGTCAAGGTGACAGCACAGTGGAGAGAAGGGACTTTAGAGCCAAACAGACCCAGTGTTACATCCTGTTTCACTACTTACAGCTTTA
The DNA here is from genome assembly GCA_963573385.1 of Cacajao melanocephalus. NCBI lineage: Eukaryota > Metazoa > Chordata > Mammalia > Primates > Pitheciidae > Cacajao > Cacajao melanocephalus. The sequence goes on along the minus strand of CAUYLG010071189.1, from coordinate 9,747 downwards.
GACCCTTAAGTTTCTGATGTCTCTCATCTTTCTTTTTATCATCTGCAAGATGGAAATAAAATACAAGCAAGGACATGAAGGTTTACATAAAATGCACATAATCACATGTAATTATTTAATACATGTAATGTGCATAGCACTGTGCTGGGCAATAATCCATGAATTATAGCAGTCATTAAGAAGCTAAGAAAAAAAGGACACCAAATTCTGGCCAAGTGAGTTTACAGCTTTAGATAAAAATAATTATTTGAGTAAAAATCTTTTAGACTCCTTTGTCTGCCTGAGAATGCTTCTTTGTTTAAACAAATTCCAAAGTAAGCCTTCCTATGTGTCTTCCCATTACTCTCTACCATACTCCCAACAACTGAAGATATTTTCTCTATTCAAATGTATTCAATTAATATTAAACAAGAACAGTTTTAAAAGTCAGCTATTTAAAAGAAACTTTTAAGAATAAAACAATTTTTAGAAAACATTTATTAAATACATAGAATATTAAATATTCATTTGGGTTAAATATATAATTTAATAAAATACATGAAGTTATATCTGCATTCTATATTAAATAATTTATTAAAATCAAATAAAGTATAGATTAATTTTTAATGCTGAATTCGCCAATTTAGAAAGATACTGATTTTTTGGTTGTTGCTGAAAATTTTGAAGAGTAGAAAATTACTTATTTTCTTACTAAATAAAATGAGCATTTAGAGATATGGCATGATGAGCTATCCAATTATCATGTTATCAAATTTTTTTAAATAGTAGAGAAAGACTCACAATAAAAATGTAACAATCCCCTACTCTACTTCTTCCTACTTTGACTCTCACCTCCAGAGACAACCACTATTAATCATTCATTTTTAGTCTCTCTGGCACTATGAACAGAAAGACCATAACAGAAAGTATATACTATACTTTCTCATACGATTTTTAAAAATTCTTATCATTGAAAAGCTCAAACAAAATAATCACATAGCAATAATTAATTTAAAAACCTAACTCAAGATTATTTAAAGTATACTCAGCTTCTGAAGAGCAAGTATCTATATTAAATAAATTCTCTTTAAATATATGTATATTAGTCTGTTTTCATGCTGCTGATAAAGACATACCCAAGACTGCGTAATTTACAAAAGAAAGAGGCTTAATTGGACTTACAGTTCCACGTGGCTGAGGAAGCCTTACAATCATGTCAGAAGACAAGTAGGAGCAAGTCACATTTTACATGGATGGCAGCAAGCAAAAAGAGCTTGTGCAGAAAAACTCCCCCTTATAATAACTATCAGATCTCATGAGACTTACTCACTATCATGAGAACAGCACGGGAAAGACCTGCCCCAAGGATTTAATTACCTCCCACCATGTCCCTCCCACAACATGTGGGAGTGCAAGAAAATATTTGGATGGGGACACAGACAAACCATATCAATATGGTATAACTTAACTGGCAATGTATGACTCTAAAAAGTCAAGTAGTTCAAGTCAACAAAAATGGCCAGAGTATGCCAACTTACATATGCTTACAAGAAAAATTACTGACTGTCAAAATTATACTCACATTTTCTTTATTTTTACCAGACTCTAGTGAATGCATGCATCATATCACAGTCAGGTATTGAGATAGAAATAATATATTTCTCTCTGCTGGGCTACTAGGGAAATTTCAAATGAATTCTGGGCAGTTCGTATTAAGGAGTGAGATTCTACCTTCCTCCCCACAAGATAGCCAAGTGTCAAGCCCTTGTTCTGGTAGCTTGCTTTGCCCTCAGGTACATTGGATGGTGGTCTGATAGGTTGGCACCTGATGGGACTCGCTCTACTCCAGCTAGGCACAGAGCCCCTTCCACACTGTTCTCAGGGCCCTGTGATGGATCATCTTCTTCCATCCCTTTCTAGGACTCAGGGTCTCTACTCTTTCCTCTCCTCTCTTATGCTAGTCTCTCTTCTCACTCTTCCATGCTCTTTCCCAGTCTGAGTTGCCTCTGGTTTTTTGATATGGAGAATTTTGCTTTACAAGCTTGCTTCTAAAATAGGTAAATTAGATCCATTGATTTTGAGAGTAGGAGAAGGAAAAAGCAGAGATTAGAAAGAGCAGCAAGAACAGAAAACAAGCTTACATTCTTGTAGACCTAGACCCAGCATACGTGTATTATGTCAAAGACATTTTAAATATGATTGTGAAAGATAGAAATATCTTAGTTATTACATTCCTTTCTAATTCATGACTCAAATTTGGAAGTGGAAATCTGGTACCTTTTCTTCTGTTTTGTGCTGTCAGTTTTGGGTTTGGTACCTAGCATAACATTTTTGCCTTGGATTCTTTAATTGGAGGCAAAAGTTAGTTTTATTTAAAATGGAAAACAGTGATTCACAAAGATAGGTTCTTCTGAATGTTAAAAGATATAATAAATTTTATATTTAAAAAAGATTTTATTTTATTTTACTTTTTAGAGACAGGGTCTCACTCTGTGACCCAGGCTGGAGTGCAGTGGTACCATTGTAGCTCACTGCAACCCTGAACTCCTGGGCTCAATTGATCGTCCCACCTCACCCTCTCAAGTAGCTAGGACTACAGGAACCTGCTGTCAAGCCCAACTAATTTCTTATTTTTATTTTTGTAGAGGTAGGGGTCTCTCTGTGTTGCCCAGGCTGATCTTAGACTCCCGGCCTCAACCAATCCTCCCACCTCAGGCTCCCAAAGTGGTAGAATTGTGTGAGCCACCATGCCTGGCCCCAGGAAAAGGATTTTAGAGATAAGTATAATAAATATGATTTTCTAAGAGTCTGCTGTTTTGTTTCAGTATTATATTGTATCACTGATCTATAGCTTCCATTTTTAGTTCTTCACTCACACTGTCAATATTCATTGCACAAAGAGAACAGGAGAAAGTGAATTCATTTCTTCCAAGTTTTAAGACAGAGAGCCTTTCCTGAAATATATTTTCCAACTCCACAATTTTAGGAATGTAGCTGCCTAGAACATCACTTTAATATCTGGGACCCAACTTCATTGCAGAAAAGTGGAACACATTTTTTTCTCACCAAATTAGTGATGTAAATCATACATTATGCAACTATTGTTAAAACTCATGTGGAGAAATATGTTTGAATGAATGGGAACTTCAAGTCTAAAGGCTTTGGTTCATTCTTCACTGGTGACCTGAGGTAGGGAGTTTGTCTTAGATGACATGAGCCATCTGATTTAACTTTAATCAACAACAACAATTAGTTTGCATTTTCTTCCGTTCTAAGTTCCCTAAAAAAGTAATATTTGATAGTTAATTGAGTTATTTACATCACCTAAAAGGAGTGCCTGTTTTTTAAAACAGGAATGGATTTCATGAGCAGTTTATGCTTGATATAATTCAGTATTATTGCAAATGTTACTAATATATATCTTTTTCAATATATTCAGCTTTTGATTCAAAAGAGACACAACTTCAATCTGCCTACCAAGTTTATCTATCAGTTCCTGCTCTTTTTGATAAGAAACAAATTTGTGTTTCAATTGATGTATATTTTGATATATTTTTCAATTGATGTTTTCTTTTTTTGCTTATTAGTAGGTGCACATTTTTTAAATCTTTACCGTTAAAACAACATCACAGTTACTTTCTTCACTGCTCAGCAACCAACCTGGTATGCCCAAATACCAAACTTTTCTAGTGTACCTGGAAATGCTGTGGTAATCCTTTTAACGTAATGACTCCTAGAATGTAAAAAGCTTTCAAGAAAAAATGCATATTAGAGTGCATTTTAGAGTGCCAAATAAGGCATTCAAAACACTTTCAAATTTTAATCTTGTATTTTTACATAGATAGATTAATAACATTTCTTAAGTCATGTTACAAATGAAGTGTTTTTTTCCAAGAGGTAAAATAAGATTAATTATTGTTTTGCTGTAGCTATATTGAACTATTTTCTTTATGGTTTCATTTCTTTTAGTAAAGCCATGGAGTTTTGATGATTGACTTTACAAAATAAAAACTACCAATAAATAGTCTAGAGCCAGATTTTTTTTAAATAAGAAAAGAATGTAAAAGCAATCAGGTATTAAAGAGATTAGTTGAATCCTCGGTGAAGGAAATTAGCAGCAATCTGAAAGGGATGGAATACAGAATCTATGAAATTAAATCAGAATATAAAAGAAGAATAAGAATCAGATAAAACCTTAACGTAATTGAAACTGGAAGATGCTCAGGGATCTATGACGTTGCAGATTTGCATAGCTAAGTCCTAACTTAAATACAGCTTCAGGGTCCCCCATTTACCTGGCTGGCCATTCCTAACTGTAGGACAGGGCTTGGCATATCCACTTCTAGCTCAGGTAAATTTACCCAGGAATATGTAGTACCCATGTTTCATGTCCTGGTATCCAACTGCTGCTCAACAAGTGAAGAAGATGAACATACCCCTTGTCTTGCTGTGACGTCATATACCACAGACAGAAAAAAGGAAAAGTGCTTTGCAATTTAAAATAAAAACTTTAAAAAGTTCTATCTTTAGCAATAGGTGAAACTGAGTCTCTTAAAAAAATTAATGTGACCCTGAAATTTGCATAAGCTGACCTCTACAGATGGTGATGATTCTGGGAGATACTAATCAAATGAAGGGAAAAACATAATGCTTTCCTGACATGAACACATTAACCATGGTAACTTTTAAAGTACTGCTGTATTTTTAATTTGGTGAACTAATTCTTTTTAAATCTGAAGTCTGAAAGTAAGATTCATTTTATTTTCTCAATGCTTTTGTTTCTGAGTATTTCTTTAACATAAGTAATTATTTCATGGTCCAAAATCTTCTATCTAGTAACCTTAGCCCATCAGAGATGGTAACTGATGATAAAGTTTGTATTCATTGGGATGAGCCCTGCATATTTTATTATTTAAGTTGTTTGTAAAAGCTAACTTGTTAGAGCATCTGATATTCCAAACATGTGATTTTTACCTGAAATGGGTAATTTATATTACATTTCTGATGTGGATTTAGCATGTGAAGAATCTGATTAAATCTGTAAACTGATTCTGAATGTTTAAGAGAACTTGATTTACAAGAGTTAAGTACTAAGAATAATCTTGCTAATGTGTTTTGTTTGGCTGCCTCAATCTATGTTTGAAGGGTTCAAGAAGGTCAGATACATTATATCTGTACTTGCTGCTTTTAAATGATAAAGGCTGTAATTCTCCAAGTGTGGTTCCCACATTAGTAGCCTCAGCATCATCTGGAAAAGAGTTAAATGTGCATATTTAACCTCAGACCTACTATATCAGAAACTGTAGGGATAGACTTCAGCAGTTTGTGTTTTAATAAACCCTCTAGACATTTGAGAACCACTGGCTTAAGGTAACTTAATTAAATAAGTTTATAAATAGGTTTTTTGTTCAGGGGAATTTAAACTATTAGGGGAACATTAGCTAAAGAGTATTTGATTTTTCTTCAGATATTTAAGATAATTTTATTTAAATGGAAAACAAGATTTTTTAGTTGAACCCAATACCTTAAAAAACTAGGTTTTAACATTTTTACTTTAATAAATGTAATATTAATATAAATAAGAGCAATGATAAGTATTTTTTTTTAGCACACAGAAGTCCTTTTTGAATTTAAGAAAATTCAAATGATGAAGACCGAGATATATTTTAATTTTGCTTGTGTGTTTCCCTGGTGACACCAATGTCAGGTCCAACAATTACAAGAGCTTAGAGTTCCTTCCTCCTCATTTCATATGTTTCAAAAATACAGGGAAAAAAAGACGTGCTAGGTTAGAAAGGATATAACAAAGGAAGAGTTTTAAGGCTGTTTAGGAAACCAGCATGCTTCTGAGAATTGCAGATCCTGGTACTAAGAACTGGCCACCTCAGAATTGCTCATTTTCTATCTAGTGCTAAATTGTTTTCCAAATATCACAGGAACAATTTTTGCTATAATAGAACTCCTGGTGCGTTATGTCTCCACAGTAAAGTGGTGGTGCCAAGTACTGCATTTTCAGTTTTATAATTCTTCTAAATTTGTTCAAAATATTCAGCAAAGTTACCAGCTAATAAACTATAAAACCTACATTACTTTTGTGCAGCAAAAGATTTTAGTAGTTCTGGGAAATCAACGGCCATTTAAATTACACTTAGAACATGCACTACTTGACAATAAAAGGTATTGTTACTGACAATAAAAGGTATTGTTACTGATAGATACGATGGAAAGTTTGTTAAAGTATATCAAGACATAACGGACTTATTTACCTGTGAGTCACTTCTGCCAAACCACTTTAGAGGTAGAGCTATTTTTCTCTTGAATCCTTAAGACTTTATAGTGTACTTAAAATCAGTTTTGTTATATTACGGATTCTGCATTAATATGAATCCTTACCATCTCACATTTATGGCAGTTCAAATGAAGACATAAAATACTAGAAAGTACATAAGGTACTTTTCCTTTTATCCACTGTAAATTCCCTTCTGTCCCCTGAAGCAGTGTTTGACCTTAAGAAGCCGTTTTCTTCCTGAAATATCCTCACACTTTTAGTGGTGAACTTCAGCCAGCTCCTACCAACTTACAAGAGCCAATTGTTAATTTTTCAGGAATTCCATGAGCCAGTTGATTAAACTAGCCATTATTAAAGTACAACAATTTACAATTAATTTACGTATTTCTATTAATACATAATAATTATACACATTTGTGTGGTACACTTGATATTCTATTACATGCATATAATGTGTAATGATCAAGTCAGGATATTTAGGATATTCATCACCTTGAGTATTTATCATTTCTATATGTTGGGAACATTTTAAGCCCTCCCCTCTAGCTATTTTGTAATATATAATGCGGTATTGTTAACTATAATCACCGTAGTCTGCTATTGAACATTAGAACTTATTCCTTCTATCTAACTGTATGTTTGTACTCAATAACCATCTCTTATCTCCCTGCCCCGACACATAATCTTCACAGCCTTTGATAACTACCACTCAACTTTCTACCTCCATGAGATCAACGTTTTTAGTTCTCACATATGAGTGAGAACATGTAATATTTGTCTTTCTGTGCCTGGCTTGTTTTACTTAACATAATGACCTCCAGTTTCATCCATGTTGCTGAACATGGATGGAATTTCATTCTTTTTTCATGACTGAATAATATTCCATTGTGTATATATGCCATTTTTAAAATTTATTCATTGATAGACGCTTGGGTTGATTCCATATCTTTGCTATGGTGAATAGTGCTGCAATAAAAATGGGGGTGCAAGTATCACTTTAATATACTGATTTCCTTTCCTTTGAATAAATACTTAGGACAGAATTGCTACTTCATATGGTAGCTCTATTTCTTAGTTTCTTGACAATCTCCATACTGTTTCCATAATGGCTGTATTAATTTATGTTCTCACAAACAGTGTATGAAAGTTCCTTCTCCACATCCTTGCAAGCATCTGTTTTGTTTTGCTGTTTTTTGGATAATAGCCATTTTAACTGGGGTAGGATGATATCTCATTGTGGTTTTGATTTGCATTTCCTTGATGAATAGCGATGTTGTGCATTTTTTTGTGTGTCCTTTTTTGAGAGATGCCTATTCAGATCTTTTGCCTATTTCTTAATGGTATTATTTGATTTTTGCTATTGAGTTATTTGAGTTCCTTGTATATTCTGGATATTAGTCCCATGTTGGTTAGATAGTTTGCAAATGTTTTCTTCCATTCAATAGGCTGTCTCTTCACTATATTGATTGCTTCCTTTGCTGTGAAGAGCTTTTTAATTTAATATAGTTTCATTTATCCATTTTTGTTTTCATTGCCTGTGGTTTTGAGGTCTTTGCTATAAAATCTTTGCTTAGACCAATGTCCTGAAGTGTTTCCCCTATGTCTCCCACTAGCAGTTTGTTAGTTTCGGGTCTTATATAAGTCTTTAATCCATTCTGAATTGATTTTTGTACGTGGTGGGAGATAGGGTCCTAGTTTAATGCTTCTGCCATAAGATCCAATTTTCCCAGGACCATTTTTTGAAGATGGTGTCCTTTTCTTAATATATGTTCTTGGCACTATTATAAAAAATCAGTAGGTTATAAATACATGGATTTATTTCTGTGTTCTCTAATCTATTCCATTGGTCTGTGTGCCTGTTTTTATACCAGTACCCAGCTGCTTGTTACTGGCCACTATAACCTTGTGATATATTTTGAAGTCAGGGCATGTGATGCTTCCAGCTTTGTTCCTTTTGCTCAGAATTGCTTTGGCTATTTGGACTCTTTTTTGGTTTCATATAAATTTTAAGATTTTTTTTTCTGTCTGTGAAGAATGTCATTAGTATTTTGACAGAGATTACATTCAATCTGGGATTGCTTTTGGTAGTATGGTCATTTTAACAATATTAATTCTTCCAATCTATGAGCATAAAATATCTTTCTATTTCTTTGCATTCTCTTCAATTTCTTTCATCAGTGTTTTGTAGCTTTCCTTGTAGAGGCATTTTACTTTCTTGGTTAAATTTATTCCTAGGATTTTCTTTGTAGCTATTGTAAATAGGATTGCCTTCTTGATTTCTTTTTCTTTTAGTTCATTATTATTGTATAGAAATGCTGTGACTATGTTGATTTTGTACACTGAAACTTTTATTTAAGCTGTTTATCAAATCTAAGGGTTTTTTAGTGGAGTCTTTGGGTTTTTCTAAATATAAGATTATGTCATTGGCAATGAGGGACAGTTTAACTTTCTTTTTTCCAATCGGGGTGCTTTTTATTTATTTCCCTTGACTAATTGCTCTGGCTAAACTTCTGGTACTATGTTGAATAGGAGTGGTGAAAGTGGGATGAGCATTCTTGTCTTGTTCCAGTTCTTAATGGAAAGACTTTCAGCCTTTTCCCATTCAGTATGATGTTAGCTTTGGGTTTGTCATATTTCACCTTTATTATGTTGAGGTATTTTACCTCTATATCTGGTTTGTTGGGAGTTTTGTTTTTTTTTTTAATCATGAAGGGGTGTTGAATTTTATCAAATGCTTTTTCTGTATCTATTGAGATGATCATATGGTTTTAGTTCTTAATTCTGTTAATGTGATGGATCACATTTATTGATTTGCATATATGTTGAACTATCCTTGCATCCTAGAATAAATCCCACTTTATCATGGTGTATTTTTTTTATGTACTGTTGATTCAGATTGCTAGTATTATGTTGAGGATTTTTTGTGTCTACATTATCCGGGGTATTGGCTTGTAGTTTTCCTTGTTGTGTCTTTGTCTGGTTTTCATATCAGAGTCATGCTGGCCTTGTAGAATGAGTAAAGAAGGAAACTCTACTCTTCAATTTTTTTTGGCATAGTTTAAGGAAAATTGGTGTTTGGTCATCTTTATAAGTTTGGTAAAATTTTAGCAGTGAAGCCATTTGCTCTGGGACTTTCCTTTGTTGTGAAACTTTTAAATTATTGATTCAATATTGTTACTCATTATTGATCTGTTTAGGTTTTCTATTTATTTCTGATTCAATCTTGGTAAGTTTTATATGTCCAGGAATTTATTCATTTCTTCTGGGTTTTCCAGTTTGTTAGTGTAAAGATGTTCATAGTAGTCTCTGATGATCTTTTGTATTTCCGTGATACAAATTGTAATGTCTCCTTTTTCATTTCTGATTTGGTTATTTGGGCCCCCTTTTCTTCTTCTTTTTTTTTTTTTTTTTTTTTTTTTTGGGAAGGTCTTTCTGAGGGTCTGGACTGGTCGCATTCTAGGCCAGAAATGCAGCTATCA
>CAUYLG010071188.1:0-81179 GCA_963573385.1 Cacajao melanocephalus | reverse complement strand
TCTTAGTTTTCCTTTGGCGGATGCCCCTTCCCCACACAGCTGGACCTTCCCGGTTCAGCTGTGCTTACTGTGAAACTCTCAGTCCTCAGTGCTTCCAATTGCTGTTCTCCTTGTGGGGATGGGACCAGCCGAGCCGGAGTCATCCCGTATACTCTGTGCCAAGAAGCGCCATGCTGGGGCGCCGACAAAATAGCCACGCTGGCCAAAAAAGTCGCGCTGGCGACCCGTGTGGCTCCTCCGCCGGGAATCTCCTAGTCTGTGGGCAACAAAAATTTGTCTGAAAGTGCAGCGTCCACTGGCTGTCTGCGCTTTCACTGGGAGCTACAATCCTGAGCTGTTGTTAATCGGCCATCTTGGATCTCTCTCCCCAACAAATATCCCTTTTAAAAAGCTGACGTTAGCCATAGTCTGCTTCTACTACTAGAAACCAAAAGAAATTTGATTCACATAATTATGTATAATAAAGCATATTTTGACAGTGTCCTTTTGAACTTATTTTGTTTTTAAACAAAATTATCTGATTATTATGAGTAGAGTTTTCAGATCTTTTATGCTTCCTTTATTTATTGTACATATTTATTTAATGTAAAAAAATACAATTGTTGGAAATTAAATTTATGCCATCTGCAAAGAAGTTGTAATAAAATATTAAAATAAACATGATTGTTAATGAATCTTATCAGTGAATTTTAGTTTAATAGTTTTAACTTATTTTAAGAATTGCAGGAAATGAAGTTGTTCATTATGCCATAAAACTACTTCTTGTAATGGCAGATTGAATGGGGGCCTGAGTTAAATATAACCACATAAATGCGAAAAGGCAAAAGGGATCTAACTGAAGATATTATTAGAAAATAAAATGTAGCAAATTAATTAAACAATGCAAATCTCAATAACAATGGCTACATGCTTTTAAAACTTAATGTTTTAATATTATCGTTACAAAGATTAGTCAAAACACATACTAAATTTTTATGCCAATTTTTTTTTCCAGAGTGGTTATTTATCCAACAAATAGAAACTATCATGAATGTTTACTCATTTATCTGGTAAACAAGTATTCAACACCTACTTTATGCAAGGCATCATGCTAGGTGCTAAGAAGAATATAATGATGAAGAAGAAAACTTTCTTGCCTTTGAGAAATGTAAATTAAAATTACAATAAGATATCATCTTATACCAGTCAGAATGGCTATTATCATAAAGCCAAAAACAACAGTTGTTGGCCTGGATGCTGAGAAAAGGGAATATTTATACACTGTTGGTGGGAATGTAAATTAGTTCAACTTCTGTGGAAAAGAGTGTGGAGATTTCTCAAAGAACTAAAAATAGAACTAATATTAAGTCCAGTAATTTCACTATTGGGCATCTACTCAAAGGAAAATAAATCAATATACAAAATGACATCTGCATTTGTACGTTTATTGCAGCACTACTCACAATATCAAAATCACGGAACCAGTGTAAGTATCTATCACTGGTTGACTGGATAAAGAAAACACGGTAAATATATACCATGAAATACTACATATCCATAAAAAAGAACAAAATCTTATTATTTTGCAGCAACTTGGGACTTGGGTGGAGCTAGAGGCTATTATTCTAAGTGAACTAACTCAGGAACAGAAGGTCAAATGCATTCTAAGTGGAAGGTAAACAACAGGTACACACGGGCATACAAATGGAAAGAATGGACTAAGGACTCCAAAAGCGGGGAAGGTGAGAGGAGGGCAAGGGTTAAATAACTAACTGTTGTGTGATATGCTCAGTACCTGGGTGACAGGATAACTCTTAACCCAAGCCTCAGCATCACACAATAAGCCCAGTTAACAAACCTGCACGTGTATCGTCTGAATCTAAAATAAAAGTTGAAATAATAATAATAAAGAAAAATTTCCTGCCTTCAAATACCTAGCAGGGAGATAAGAAAAGAAACAAAAAGTACCAATATAGACTGAATGTTAAGAGAGATAAATTCAAAGTAATACGGGACTTAAAGCAGGGGGAAATCAAGTTAAATTAAGACAATTATGAGAGGATTAATTAATAAGATAACTTTAACAGGATGAATTGGGTAGGAAAGGATATTTAGAAAGGTGGAGGTCATTCTAGTTACCTGTAACTATATGAGCTACAACCTTGATGCTGAGGTATAGAGTATTCACAGACCAGCATCCAGTGAGAGTCTGGCTGTGAAGGAGGTTATTCCCTTCCACAAATAATAAAATCTTATGTTTCCAATGAAATTGATTATCTACATGTTGTTACAGCAAAACTAATAGAATTGTTTCCATTCACTTTGTATATTTTCACTCTTCCCCTTATCTCTTAACATCATTATAAATAGGACTTAGTCTCTATCTGTAGCCAGGTTACAATGACATCCACATTGTTAAATCTAATAAGCAATAATTTGTTCCTAATGAACTATTAGCCACATTTGAACACTTGACCAACTCTCCTCCTAAAAATCTCTTACTTCAGTTGGCTTCCAGGTAACCCGTATCTTATTATTTTTTTTCTCCAACATCCAATGTGCTCTCTTCCTTGTCTTTTTTGGCATTTTTTCCCCCAACCATTTATCACTGAAGTATCCCAGGGCTTAGTCCCTAAGTGGTTTCCTTTTTGCTGACTTCCCTTTCTGATACCATCAGTGTAATGGATTAAAAATGTCATCTGTAAATTGCAGACTCCAAAATGAACATCAAATTATGGATCCTTAATTCTGAACTCATATATATATACAATGGTCCTCTATATTTCAGTTATCTATAAGACATTTCAAAGCCGTATCTCTGATTTCTTTCCTAGTCCAAACCACCTTTAATCAAATTCTTCCTCATTGTAGTTAAAAACAAACCCATTCTTCTAGTTATTCATGACAAAACTCATTGAAACCTCTTACAACTAGGCTCTTTTTCCCAGTCCTCCTTTCTCTCAGACCTTCTGGATACTAGCTAAAAAATATATCCAGAATTTGAGAATTTCTCTTCACTATTACTGCTGCCATCCTGATCAAAGTCTATAATCTCTTACCTAAGTGTTTTCCTTGTTTCTGTGCCTGCTTTCCTTTATTCTATTGTCAATACCACAGCCAAATGGATCATGTTAAGATATAAGTCAGATTAATCTTAAGCTTATTTTGGTCGAAAAGCATGCAATAAATCCCTATTCCCTCAGAGTAAGAACTAAAGTCCTTATAACAGTTCACCTGCCGTTGCTCTATCTGAAATAGTCTTTTTGCAAATACCTTCAGATCTTCAGATTTATTTCTGATGGTCAATTTTATGTGTCAACTTGACTTGGCTATAGTACCCAGTTATTCAAACACTAGTCTAAGCGTTGCCGTGATGATGTCCTCTAGATATGATTGACATTTAAAGTCAGCTGATTTTAAGTAAAGGAGATTACCCTAGCCAGCCCAAATACCTTGTAAGCAATTGCAATTGCAATAGCAACACACCCTCTCTCTCCCGGCACCTATATATATATGTGATTGTTAGTACTGAGTTTCAACTTGATTGGAGTGAAGGATACAAAGTATTGATTCTGAATGTGTCTGCGAGGGTGTTACCCAAGAGATTAACAATTGAGTCAGTGGGCTGGGAAAGGCAAACCTTACCTTAATCTGGATGGGCACAATCTAATCAGCTCCCAGTGCAGCTGGAATATAAGCAGCCAGAAACATGTGAGAAGAGAGACGAGCCTAGCCTCCAAACCTACATCTTCCTCCCATGCTAGATGCTTACTGCCCTTGAACATTAAACTCCATGTTCTTCAGTTTTGGGACAATGACAGAATGATGAAGATACAATCTAGAGAAAAAGCACACCACTTTGTGAGTCAGGTCACATTTCCTTACCATCTTGAGTTCCAACTTCTGTTTCGTATATGTATATGAAAACATATATATCAGCTTCTGTTTCATGTATATATACAAAAACAGATATATATATATCTCCTATTAGTTCTGCCCCTCTAGAGAACCCTGACTAATGCAATATACATATATTCAGTTTTTGTTATTCATGGTGGTGGTGCTCTATAAAGTCACCATGAACACTGAATTAACCAATACTAAACCAGTGCTCCTATGGGAAATACAAGGTTATGTATTAGTCACAACATTCCCATCAACCAATCAATTCATACCTTTATTTTATGTGTGTCCCTGTTTGAAGATACCTTTAAAAATATATACGGCTTCACTGCTGTTTGGTTGGTTGGTTAAAACGAACGTAAAAAAAAATGAAAAGCGAATAAAAACATATATTGTTGATTCATTAATGTTGAATTCACAGCCAATAACACTATAACTCATGTGTGAATGAGGCTTATCTAATTCTCATATTTTCTCATCAAAGCATATCACAGACGTTTTACACTTAGGAGTACTAGATAGCACCTTACATTGGGGGACATTTTAAACGGTGAAATTGCCAGCAAAAAGAGAACAGACATATTTTTTAAAATGGCACTAAATATATCATGAAGAGGATACTTTTTTATAATAGAAGAGCTAATACAAGAAGACATAGTGTTGCCTTGTTTGATCTCACCTGGGAACATTCGTGTTGGGTGACTCAAACTTTTTGCCGCTATGTGCATTTCCATGAATGACAACAAAACTGCCATTATTATCGATTTGTATTATATTAATTTAGGGATTAAAAATAAATTTTATTGAGTAGGTGAATTCACAAATATGGAATCTGCAAATAATAAGGGTCAAATTCACACAGACACATATACATCCACACACATACACATCTATCTATCTGTCTGTCTCATCATATTCTCTCTTCCTCTCTTGTAGAATATTTATAGCCTATTCATTCTGTTTCTATGGTAGAAACCTGACTGATACACTCTTCATTCATCTTTTTCAAGTCTTTGCTCAAATTTCACTTCTTAATGAGCCCCACTCGCAGTATCCCAATCTTCTTTGGCCTGCTTATTTACTCTTTATAGCACTTATCATGTTCTAATATTATATAGTATGTTTATGTGGCATATTTATTCATTATTTATTCTGTTTATTTTTTGTCTGTCTCCCTTGATTCAATGTAAACCTCACAAGAAAAGGATTTATGTCTGTTTTGTTCACTGATGTATTGTCATAACTTGGAATGATGTTTGTAATGTAATAAGTGCTACTAAATATTTTTGAGGAAATGAATGAGGTGATTTATATGAACATTGAGCTGGAAAATGATTTGCTGTTGTTTTCCATGAACTTAAAACCAGATTGTTGCTTCTAAGTTTATTCCTTTTAGAAATATTGAGGTAGGCGGCATGAAGCCTACTTCAATCTATCCAGTGGCTATCTCTAACAAGTATATCTCATTCCCTGACAGCTAAAATTTGAGAAACTGGTAGTATATCCAGGTGGGGCCTTTAATAAACAAGCTTTACCATCAAGAGTGGAACTAAAAAAAGAGAAAATGTTAGAGATAAAGGATTAGAAATAGCTTGTATAAAAATGATTTGCTGAAATTATGTGTAAGATCTCTGCCTGAGAAATGATGTGAAGACAATTTAACAAGAGCAGAGAAAAAATAAAAGGGACACTAGGTAAATTCTAAGATCAAATATATTTAAAGGATAGGAGAGAAATGAGACAATAAGATACAGTGAAGAACATACTATAGCTATCTATCTATTATCTATCTATCTATCATCATCTATCTATCTTCATTTATCATCCAGTAGAGAAAACAAACTAATTTCTGTTTACATAGAGTATTTAGCCTAGATGGAGACAAATATTTCTTCCCTAAAAACATTCTATATATTCATTAAAACAATTATCACTTTGAATGCTCTCACAGAAATTATAAATGTATTGGAAATGGAAGGAGTGCCCCCAAAAAGCTGGTTTTCTTCAAGGGATATTTTTGAATTTGGGTAGTCAGGAAGTTTAGGGGCTAGTCCAGAAGCCGAAGCCAAAACCATGCTGCTGGGCTGGATAAGCAATAGCCTGCATTAAACACAGTCTCTCTTGACAACACTGACAGCTTTTGGACTTTCATAAACTGAGCACTAAAGAAGCTAAAAGTTAAAAGGCAGAAATTTTACTAGGTTTTTACTAAAAACGGAACTAACCCAGTCCTAACCCAGATCAGTTTTTGATTTGATTGCAATAGTCATCATCTCATACTATTTTACTGCAAGAAGAAAGAGGAGAATCTTTATGGGTAGAAGATATTCTCTTACTATATACAGATTTTTTTAAATAACAGCTTGCTTGAAATAAAAAAAAAATTAAACAGGTGTCTTAATCCATTTGGGTTTCTATAACAATATGCCAGAGACTGGGTAGCTTATAAACAACAGAAATTTATCACTCACAGTACTGAAGGCTGGGAAGTCAAAGATCAAGTTGCTGGTAGATTAAATATCTGATGAAGGCACATTTTCTGGTTCATAGATGATGCTTTCTTGCTTGTCCTCACTTGGTGGGGGGGAAGGGAGGAGCTAGCTTTCTGGGGTCTCTTTTATAAAGGTATGAATTCCATTCATGAAGGCTCTGCATAATCACCACTCAATGGCCTCCCAATATAACCTTTTGGGCTAGGAGTTCAACACATAAATTTGGGAGAGAAATACATCAACATTCATTCCGTAGCAATATGCCAACACTGAAAAAATGTGATTAATAAGAGAAATAATAAACAATTGAAGCATACCCTAACATGGTCCAGAGATTAGAGTTAGCATCAATAACTAAAATAGCATCATTAATATATTAAAGAGAGGAAAAATGAAGAAAATGGATGAAGTGTATGGAGAATAAAATCTATCAATATGAATCAGATGGAAATTCTAGAATTGAAGTGTTTAGTATCTAAATTTAAGAACTCATTGGATTGATTTAACAACTGATGTAGAAAAAAAACAATGAACCCAAACACAGATCAATAGAAAACATCCAATATGAACTACAAAATGAAAAAAAGGAGAATAAAAAGGAGTATGTAAAATATAAAATATTTGGAGCACAGAGAATTTTAGATTTTGCTATGTAACCTACTACAACCAAACTTACCGTTTAAAACAACAGCCGTTCATTAATTCTTTACAATTATGTGAGTTGACTGAATGGTTCTTTGAGTCTGGGCAAGCTTGAATGATCTCTCCTGGGCTAGATGTTATGCATCTGAATCTAGGACAGTTTCTCATGTCTAGTATTTGACAGGCTGTCTGACGGTGAGTAGCCAACTATTGGTTGGAGCATCTTGTGTCTCCTATTCCTGGCCTTTTCTTCTCCAGGAGATTAACTCATATTTATTTACATGATGATCTCAGGATTCTAAACATGCAAGAGGAAAAGCTCTAAGTCTGAAGTGTTTTTCAAGCATTAACTTGGACCAAAATTGTCCAATGTCTGAAGTCATTCAAACAGCCAAGTCCAGATTTAAAGAGACGAGAAACAGATTTCACTCAGTGGGAGGAACAATGAAATCTTCTTGCAAAAAGTGTGAATGACCTGCATGAATGTACAGATGACAGAAAAAGATGACTATTTTTTCAATCTACTGCAACCTGGAATTAAAATCTTGGAAGGGAAGGAGGAATAAATTAGATCAAAGGAAATATTTAAAGAGTTAAAAGCTGAACATTTTCTAAAAGTATGGAAATATATCACATTCCAGATTTAAAAGACCAGAAAACCACAAGCAGAGTAATTTTTAAAAGTTAATTAAACAAACCAAAAGAATTATCTAAGTACACGTTAGTTACACTGCTGAAAAACAGAGACAATCTTAAAAGTAGCCAGAGAAGTAAGAAACATCACCTTCAAATAAACGATAGTAAGATCATGACTAACTGAATCAATACTGTGAAAACCATAAAATAATGCAGAATATTTTTAAAGCATTTAAAAATAAGTATCTGTCAAAAGTAGAATAAAGAAGTATTGCTAAAGATGTGGAACAAGTAGAATACTTCCATATTGGTGAGTGTGCATATTGGTAAAATTACTTTGAAAAGCTATTTACCAATACATACATAAACTGAATATGTAACTTTTCTGTGACCCAGCAATTTTGCTTTTAACCATATATCCCTCCGGAAATGAAGACATATGATCAACAAAATATGTGTACAAGAATGCTCATAACAGCTTTTTTCCTAATAGTTACAAATCTGAAACAACTTAAGTATGCATCAAAAATAAGAGGGCTAAATATATTATTTTTCATATAATGAAATACTAGTGTTTGGTTTTCAATATTTGTACTCATTAATTTTAGCCTATATGCCCACAAAAGGTGTGACCCATACACAAATTATCACTAATCACTTAAACAATGAAGTTTCTCTGCTTTTATACAGGAAAAAGAGGAAGCCACTTCCTTTTCTTCTTTTAAAAAGAGGGAGAATAAACTTTGAACCTTGGAGAAGAAGTGGAAAGGATACTGAGTTCTTATTCTAATTTTTTAAAATATAGTTTTTTCTTTTTTTCTTTTATCTCTTTTTTTTGAAGATAGGGTCTTGTTCTGTTGCCCAGGCTGGAGTACAGTGGGTGATTAAGACTGACTGCAACCTCTGCCTCCTGGGCTCAAGCAATCCTCCCACCTCAGCCTCCTAAGTAGCTGGGACTACAGGAACATGCCACCACACTTGGATGATTTTTTTGTAGAGACAGGGTTTCTCCTTGTTGCCCAGGCTGGTCTCAAACTCCTGAGTTCAAACAGTCTACCTACTTCAGTCTTCCAAAGTGCTAGGATTACAGATGTGAGTCATCATGCTCAGCCTTGGAATATAATTTAAACTTCTCCAAGGCCCAGATGTCTTCAGATTTTAAACCTAGAGACTTTGCCAAAGTTCTGTGCTTCTTCTTTTCTTGATATGTAAACATATACCTTCTGAGCTAGATAAATGTTTCTGGAGTTCTCTATCTATACAATTGTAAATTACCATCCTAAGGCTGGGTCTCAGCCCAGAACTCTCTTTCCAGGTAAAATTTATTCACAAATTTCCCACTCTAGAAATACGAACATTTTTTTTTTTTTCTGTAGACTTCACAACTACCCAGCAATATGAAAGAATAAACTACTTCTAAACTCAGTTTAATAAATAAATCTCACAGATATATAATGAGAAAAGAAATGAGAGAACAAATAATATGTACTTTTTGATTCTACTTTTATGAAATTCAAGAAGAGTAAAGCTAATATATAGTGACAAAAGTCAGAAAATTCTACTCTCTGGAGAGGGAGGTGAATGAGAAAGCACACATAAAAAATTCTGGTGCAGAAAATTTTTAACATCAATATATGTGGTGGTTGCTTGGTGTGTATATAGGTAAAATTCAATGAATTTTACACTCAGAATTTTTGCACTTTAAGTTATATTTCAATAAAAATATTCCTGAACAAACTAATGTTTTAGTTAAAATGAGAGTTCATGTCTTCTTGTAGAATGAATCAGTATAATTTTGTTATTTTTATCCAATAGTGCTTGTTAATCTTAGTAAATTTTTTTTAAGTGAGAAGTTTGATTTACCTGAGGATGAGGCTATGAAAGATGTGATCAAAAGTTCTTATTTATGATGATTGCTTTTGATTTGACTTCAATCACGTAATTCAGGGTAGATGAATAAAACAAAAGTAGAAGATGAAGGAGGGCTCTATAAGACAACTTTGATAATATTAAGATAATTTTTTTGTTGTTTTTGTTTGTTTTTTGGACAGTCTCACTTTGTTGCCCAGGCTGGAGTGCTGTGGTGAGATCTTGGCTCACTGCAACCTCTGCATCCCAGGTTCAAGCAATTCAGCCTCCCGAGTAGCTGGGATTACAGGCACCTGCCATCACACTCGGCTAGTTTTTGTATTTTTGGTAGAGATGGGGTTTCACCATCTTGGTCAGGCTGGTCTTTAACTTCCGACCTCGTGGTCCACCCTCCTTGGCCTCCCAAAATGCTGGGATTGCAGGCGTAAGCCACCACAGCCAGCTAATATTAAGATGATTTTTTAAAGATTAGCTCAATCTTCTCAAATACTGATACCTAGAAAACATTTTACATTTTGAAAAATGAGACCAATGATACTATAAGACTTAAGTGTTGAAATTACTTATTGATGGCTATAGAGCTAGGATGTAGTCTGAGGTACAATAACAATGCCCTTGCCTAGAAATGCTAAGAGTACCAAGATCCGTAGGACAAAAATTTTCCAACAGCGTAAATTATTAAATAAATTATAACACATATACAATACATAGTACTAGGTAGAAAAAAATATCAGATTTAACATAAAAAGATTGTCACCAAATGCTAAGTCTAAGAATTAGTTGCAGGGTTTCTTCGGTTGAATTTCTTAAAATGAATGCTGAGGAAGAGTTTGCATTCAGAAGGCTTTAGGGATTGCACACAAAAATGACATTTTTAATAAATTAAGGGTGCAAGGCCAGGCCAAGAGGAAAGCTGAACCATGATACAGTGCAATAGAAGATTTAGTTGATTCCATAGGGATTTTTTGACCTGGGATGGTCTTCAGAGCTTCCAAATCAAGACAGGAAATTCAATATTTTGTACCCCTACATAGACTAACTATTGAATAAAGGCTGTCCCAGGGAAGGGAGTTGAAACTTGGGCGAAGAAGCTCCCTCTAGTATGGTGGACCGTTAGGAGGGGTGTTGTTTGGACGCTGGTGATTGGTTTGCATGGACTTTCTCACTCTGGAACAAGCGGGACCTCACAATAGCTGGGCTGAATGAATGCCCCAAAATCTTAGAGGGGAGATCTGCATAACAGCACTGACTCCATTATAATCCACTCATTGGGCCACATAGATCTGCTTGCTTTTTAAAATCTTATCCTTCATAGACACGGATGTCTCCTTTCCTGGGGAAACATACAAGGAAGATTAGTGGGGCAAACTAGAATCATGCCACTGGCGCTAACCTTGGGGCCAAAACTGATGTCCACCATCTGCCTCCTTTACGGTCCATGCAGCATTCTCTGTACTTCATATAGCACCTCTGCTAGTCAGTGTGACTCACTTCAGGGAGCTACTCAGACCCTGTTCTCTGAAGGTTGAATTCTCTGGTCACCATGCCTTCTCCAACTGTGTGTGCTACGTATTCCAATTTACTACCAAGATCAGGCACGGGAATTGGCTGAGTTTGCTTACGCTGCTATAACAAAACACCTGAGACTGAGTAACTTATAAATAATAGAAATTTACTTGGCCAGTCTGGAGTCTAGAAAGTCCAAGATTAAGGCACCGTCAGTTTTGGTATCTGATGAGGGCTGCTCTCTCTTCCCAAGATGACACCTTTTTTGCTGCATTGTCTGGAGGGCACAAATGTTGTATCCTCATAAGGCAGAAGACATGGAAGGTCAAAAGGGACCAATGCTGTGTCCTCCAACCCTTTTATGAAGTTGCTAGCCCCCGACATGACTCAGCTGTCTCCATGCAAAGTCTCAGGTACCACACCTTTCAAATCAGGGCTCTATCCTTGGGATAGGAAAACTTGACAAGGTTGATAATTGAACTCCTTGGAGCATTTTTATTAAGACTTGGGCCTAATCCTTACTCTTTTCTGTCCTCCAGATTTATATGCTTTCTTTATAGGCTGCTAAGGGAGCCTTTGGCTTTCACACACTGATTAAATGGATTATTGATTCTCAGCCTTCCATTGCTTTTTTTTTTATAGTGTTTTAATAGCACCCACCAACAGTCATCCAATTTCATAGTCTCTATTATTACTCCTTCCTCTGTACTTTTCAAATGCCTAAATTAATGTACCAGCCAATGCATTCTCTTACACCAGTATTTTATTCCAGTTTATAACCAGTGAATGTTTTAACAACTGTTCTACTACAACATGACATGGGCTAAGTACTTCATCTATTATCCACCTACCACCAATAATGAGGTCTTCATGATGGCCAAGTCATTAGTAATCCAGCTTCAAAATCCCATTTTCAAATCTGTTTCCTACAATTATTCCTGGCTTGTAAAACATTTAAATGGCAGATATAAATATGTAGTATTACTAATTTAATAGAATTTACTTTAATACAATGAAAACCTCTGGGTATACAAACATAGGCAAACACAAATGAACAATTTTAAGTCAGAATCATAATCAATTTAGCATAAGCTTAAGAATATTAATATTGTTATTATTAGAAGCTACTGTTCCTAAAAGCTACTGTTTAGAGAAACTGGGTTTCTGAGAGAAAATCTATATTACCTAACTCCTTAAAAAAAGAGTCACAAAAAAAAGGATAATATTAAAAACAATTGGAATTGGTAATATACTATGTACTGTAATGCAGGTCTTTTGTGCTTCCATATTTATGGTAAAATAGATAAGAAAAAATTTAAGCTAACCAATACTTGGAAAGTTCTCTACTTCAGGAGTTCCAATGATCAGAAAAATACTAATGTATTGTTACTCCCTTTGAAGAAATGACAACCAACGGCTAATTTTTATTCTTCCTTAAACTAGGCACCAGCTGGTAGAAGAAAAAGTAGGATGAGACAAACCAAGTAGGGGTTTTCTTAAATTTACACCTAGGAAACCACACTGCTAACTTACATAAGTTCCAGGTGTAAAAGCAATTCTATTGTATAGGATTTAACAGCAGTAAATCTATTAGCTTTTGATCTTTGAAGAGTCAGTTAAACATCTTAAGGAAGGTAACTAGCTTTGTGTCTGCTCCTCAATTGGAAGGAGTATAGTTGATATAACAAAAAAGGTTGTTATTCTCTGAGTTCATTTATAAAATCTTTCACACAGCAGATATCTTCTAAAGGAGTTGTTAAACATGCAAATACTATAAAAGACAATATAGTACCACTTTTCATTACCCCAAGGGTGGCTCAGTTACTGCAGTGGACGCATACTGTGTAGATAGATATTCAGGTCCTGTTCTTCAGACTACTTAGTTAATTTTGCTTGTCATTTTTTGATTCCCAGGAAGCTATTGGAATTGGTAAATTGCATGTTTATTACTTTAAGAAAAATAGATAAAATGAAGATATAATATAATTGGAAGGGTTTTTGGTTTGCCTGTTTTCTTTTTCGGCTTTGATTTTGAGTAACAAATCTAATTTACAACAAGTAAACTTATCATTATATACTGTGTATGAGTTCATGAGTTTAAGTTTTAAAATTATAATTTTGCACAGCACAGGCTTTCAGTTACAAAGAATGTTTTACTATATTTGTTAGGCATTCCTTTGTTTTGATATTATCACAAAATCCCATTTCTCTGCTGTTTCCCGTTGCAGTATGGTAAACTACTTCATTTTGGTGATTGCTTTTTCTTTCTTGTAACTGATTACAAGCCAAATTATAAAATGCTGGAAGCATTCAGGCTTAAACCAGATTTCAACTTTAAAGCATGAAAAGCCTGTAGTAAGGATTTAATGAATTTCCTATTCTTTTCTTTATTCTATACTAGAAGTTGAGGCCTGTAGCAGTTCTTGTTTGTCAGGTGAATTTAATACCAGACTTGAGATTATGGCATAAAATTCCTAACTGAGATTCATTTATGAATTCCAAGTATTGCTATGGAGCTTGTTATTGTCAGACCTACAATGTAAAAACACAACAAAAACAAAATTGAACAACAACAAAAAGCAAGCCATATATTACCCTTGTAAATGTGAAAAAGAGACCATAATTATTTCAGTAATAAAAAAGAGATACAACATATAACTGCATATTGATGGTTTTATGTTTTTTCTTTAGATATAATCAAAATGGCAATCATGCATCAACAGGCAATAGCATCAGTACAAAGAGTTGTTTTTGTTGTTGTTGTCATTGTTTTTAAATTTGGGCTTTTGTGGACACCATAACATAGTGGTTAAGAAGAATCTTAAGAGTCAGACTAACTGGGTTCACATCTCAGTTTTTCCATTTGTAATCTCTGTGACCTTGCGCTAATTATCTTCTCTAAATCTTAGTTTCATATTTGTAAAATAAAAGATATTAGAAATTATTCATAGCAATAGTTGCACTGATCTCACAGAATTGCTGTAAAGTTTAAATGAGCTCATGCACTAAAGCATTGACCAAATAATTTGCACTTAATTTGAGTTGAAAAAATATTGGAAGCTCTGTAGTTTGCAAAAATGGCTCTTTTTCTTCTCTGTACTCTACCATTCCTATATAACTTTACATTTCCACTCTGACTGTGGTTACATGACTTGTTTTGGCCAATTGATGCTGGCAAGTGTGATATAATAACAGGCTTGAGAAGCCTTGTGCAATTGTGTTCTCTCTTGTGTTTCTGAATTCATCAAATGAACATACCTGGACTAGTCTTATGAAGTAAAAGAAAGGCATAGAAGAGAGCTAAATTGCTCCAGTTGATGTCATTGTAGATAGCTGATAGCAGCTTTCAGACATGTGAATAAACTGGGTCAAGAACAGCAGAACTACCTATTCAACACTTACCAGTAAGACTCTTTGTTGTAGTACACCATTGAGTGTTTTGAATTTTGATTTTCTCTTTGTTTTGTTTTTCTTTGAGTTTTGGACATACCTCTTCTGGGATACAGATTTATCATATTTGTCATTATGTTAGGATCTAAGCTAAATATCTCCTTAATAAAAGAGTAAGTTTTAGCTATGATGGTAATACTCTTGTTGATTGCTTAGATTGTGTTCACATATTTTTTCGGTGGAATCCAGTCTGAATTTAACTATTGAGTGTGCATGGTAAATTGCTTACATTTATTTTTGCAGTTAGCATTCTTATAAGGACGTAAGCATATCCAATTGCATTACATTATATAGCACAGTAATAGGTTAGTGTGTCTCCAACTATAATTTCATTTTCTCAAAAAATAAAAACAGACCTGTATAAAGAGAGAGTAGTGTGGAGTTTACAAATCATTTTTATTTCTATTTTCCTTATTTCTGCATTTTTATACCAGCATAAATGCCAACCAATTAAATATAATCCAAAATGTAAATAATACCCCAGAAAATGTATTAGCAAAAATGTAAATACCAAGATCAACTTTTTTTTTTCAAGATGTAGTCTTGCTCTGTCACCCAGGCTGGAGTGTAGTTGAGCAAACTCTTCTCAATGCAACCTCCTGGGTTCAAGCAATTCTCCTGCCTTAGCCTCCCAAGTAGCTGGGATTAGAGGTGTGCACCATCAGTAGAGACGGGGGTTTCATCACGTTGGTCAGGCTGATCTCTAACTCCTGACCTCAAGGGATCCACCCCCTCTCAGCTTCCCACAGTGCTGGGATTACAGGTGTGAGCCATTGTGCCTGGCCAAGATGAATATTGATTACAAAATATTATCATTCAATACCTCCCCAAAGGATGATTTAAAAGACTTGAATTTTATTTTTGAAATATGATGAACTCATTATGAAAAAGGAAGACAAACACAAATGAATACTAAGATCAGCTTTTAGATGGCTGAATAAGAAGTTATTGTAGAATATACAACAAGAGACCATGGTTGGTATATGAATCTGGAGCTAAGGAGAGAGAATTGACTTAACCATGCAGTTATCATGTTTAATATAGATCTTAAGGAGAAGGAGATTGTGGAATATAATTGAATATAATAAAATGCAGGACTCTAAAACACAGCAATTCTTAAGAAGCAAGATGAGAAAGAAAAGCCAGGCAATGAAACTGAAGCTTAATAATCCAAGAAGTAGAAGAATCATAGAAACAAATTTGGAAGAGATTGTTAAAACAGTTGTTGTAACCATAGCTTGGCACATTGTACAGCAAATTAGGCTAAAATTAGGAATAAGACATGACCACTGTGTTCCACAATTACGGTAGAGACTTCAGTAAGATCAGGTTTGATGTGAAGAATATGGATTTGTCTGAAAGCAGGATGAAGAAATACACAGGACAAAAGCAAATGAAGACTACAGTAATCATACGTATAAAGAAAGGTAGTTAACGCAGACAAGAGCTAAAGCGCAATTGTATTAGGGAAGGATTTTGTATATTGGTTTAGCATGAAAGATGTTTGATCAGCTTTCTTTGATTTAGAGAACAATTAGTGGAGACATATCATTGCAGACAGAGAGAAAAATAGAATTAATTAATAGCAAGATTTTTCTTCAAGAGATGTGATGTGATGAAACTAGATAACACTCAGGGAAAAGATTTGAATAGGAACCCAAGACAGGACAACAAATCATTCTACTTCCTTTATAAAAAGTAAAGAGATACAATTGTAAATATGAATAAAGATTGAGAGATATATAAGTGGGGGGATAAGAATTCATGGGAATTAATATCTAATAGGCAGAATTTATCTAGGGAGCTGACATAAAGTCATCAGGAGAGAGAGACAAGGAGAGAGGAGGAAGAGAGAGAAACAGGATGAAAGAAGAGAGAAGGATGAGTAAAGAAGGGGAAAATGGGAGAGAAAGCATGGTGGGGAAGAAAAGAGAGACTAGAAATAGAATGTAGAAAAAACTGGTAAAGGTTTGGGAACTGGTCTTAGGGGAAGAAGAGTTGCTGAATACCTGTGATGTCTCATTTAAGTTTGAAGAATAAACACTTAGGTCAAAATACAAAAGGTCATACAAACATGCCATATTTCTTAATTAAATAATAATCTCCATTATTAGTATTATTATTTCAACCATGAGGATGAGAATCTGAAAGTTTTTGTTTGATTGTTTTCTAGATATTTTATTATAAGATAATAAGAAAGTAGTTTTAACCATCATGAATGAGTCACAAAACATAGCTAGATAGAAAATAATCAGCTGTTATATAGGCATAATTAAGGACCCTATTTATCATAATAAGAAAGACATTTCTGGAAAGATTTTTTGAATGTGATATATATCTACATATGTAATTGTACTTTTGAAGGCAATTTGAATCTATAAATAAATATTTTTCCAGCTAAAATTATAAAAATTATACTTATCCATACATTGCAAATCATAGGAATTTGAATTAAAATGATATGCATAGCATATCCTAAAAGACATATATTATAGTTCTAATTTAAGGATAATAAGGAACTATGAAAATCTTGTTAAGTACCAAAGAAATATTACTTTCCTTCAAGTAATGAGAGGCCAACACAGAGTACGAAAACATCTGCTTAAACAAAATGACAAACATCTTTGTATTTGGCAACATAAACTAAACTTTTCTAATCATAGCACAATATATTTTCATTTTAACTCAGACTAACACAATAGTGAAAGCACTCTGAACAGTTATGTTTATAAAAATCCACGCATTTTTGAACTTACTGCATAAATGAGGCCACAGTTTTTCTCCCATCTAATGTGTTCATTCGTTTAGTTTCCATTTTTTACCCAGAATTATAAAACTTCAACTAATCATTAAAAAAGCATAAACATCTATCTAAATGATGTTCTTAATTATTTTGGTTTATAGAGAGAGATTCTGGGTGGTATGTTGCCTGATCCTATTGCTTTGTAAATGGTAGAATTCTTTTATTAATTTGCAGCATCTTCTTCACATGGCTTAATTGGTTTCCAAGGAAAGCCTCTCTTTAAAGATTGATAGGGAGAAAACAAACTGATGAACAAGGAAGGTCCAAGCTTTGAAGTCACGTATTTTATCAAATGCATTATAAAGTCATTAGAACAAAATGCAGTTTTGCTCCAGAGAAAGACACGGGAAGAAAAAAAATGTTCCTATCATAATCTCTCCTTTCTACGTGCGTGTTGGGGATTCATGAGATAAAGCATTACTGTATGCAAAGAAGAGAAGAAAAACATATCTTGGTTCAAAAGAAAGAAGTGTTTCCCAAAGTAACAAATGCCAAGAAAAGAACAGGAGAGAAACTGTAGACGTTGGCGGGAACATGCGCCGCAGTCAGGTTTGTTAGCAGAGGCAATTCTGTAATTCACTTCACTACTCACCGCTGGAGTGTGGTCTGTAAAAGGGACCCTGGAAAGTTTTGTCATGCAGAGTTGTGACTTGGTTACTGAGAATGAGCCTGAGGCTGGAACTTGCAAGTACTCAGTGTACTTATGAGGGAATAAGTATCTCAAGGAAGTCACTTCAATAGGCCCAGAGACCAAAGTAGGCAGGGCTTCAGAGGCTACTTTCTTGTGTTCATTTGATGCTTCAGTCAGGCAGCCACTTATTAGGCAGCCGCTGAGTTCAGAACACAGCGATAGAGAATAGCTGTTAATGTGACCGTGCGGGGTTTGGCCCCACTGCCACTCATCCCTGTGACCATAACCTCAATCAGAGATACAGCTACAATCCCCATCTCATGTATGATCATAGGATGACTCCTGGCAAATTGGATGGAAAGGGAAAAAAAAGAAAGGTTTTTCTTTTGCATTCAATTTTCTATGGTTATAGAGACCAAATCATTGTATCTTTTATGATTTGTTGAAAGGATTCGCGGTACAAGGGCTATTGTGGCAGATGTCATACAGTATTCATAAGGCATCATATAGGGAAATAGAGAGAGAGGCCCAACAGTCCAACCAACTTGCTTGATCTCTCTACCCCCCATCACTTTCGATATGTCGAGTGTCTCTGTCCTGGTGTCTCTTCCTCGTGAGAAGACACAAAAGGCAATGAATAACCTATTATCCACATAATAAATTTTAGACTCAGTTTTTGTCTGTGAAAATGAATAGCTATCTTTGGAGCCAGTTTTAGAAGTCATAAGTTCCAGGCCCTGTTGCCACTTACTATCTGAACTTGGACAAGTCATTTAACCTCTCTGAGCTCAAGGTGCCACATCTGTGAAATTGAAATAATAATAGCTAACTCACAGGGTGCTGGGGGTCAAACGCAATACTGTAAGTGAGCAGGTTTGGGAAACTGTAAAGCATAGTACAGTTTAAAGTATTACTGGCCGTAGTTTCTCTTAGCTGGCACACCAGGTAAGTAAAATTGGAATTATTTCCATATGCTCCTTTTAATGAGTCAAAGTAAAATTTATCCATGGAAAAGATTGTCCTTACGTGCTCGGAACTATAGATGGATAACTATCTTCATGACTTAAATGGTTCCATCTGTCTTTAAATAAAATATCTATAGAGAGAGATTACTAACTACAGTGTTTAATGGGTTTTATTCATTTCGAAGAAGAGAATCTTGTTAGCATAAAAGCAAGGTGTTAAGCACTAGATAGCAATATCACTTTTTTTTCTAACTTAAGTTTAAGACTGATATTCGAGGTCGATTAGGCAGATTCATCTGAGACTTTTGACAATATTTGTTTGCAACATAGGCAAAAGCATTTAACAGGAAAATATTTAAGACATTTTACTCCTACCACCAAGATTCTTCGCCCTTTAAAGACAAATCTGTCTTTGCCTGTAGAGATTCTTCTCT
Source organism: Cacajao melanocephalus (assembly GCA_963573385.1). Taxonomy (NCBI): domain Eukaryota; kingdom Metazoa; phylum Chordata; class Mammalia; order Primates; family Pitheciidae; genus Cacajao; species Cacajao melanocephalus. The sequence continues at coordinate 61,869 of CAUYLG010071188.1, read as the reverse complement.
CCTACTCTCCATAAAGAATGCTGCCGTTGCCAGATCCATTCCTGGAAGTATGAGATAGAAAATTGAATAATGAGGAGAGAGGGTAAAAGGTGAAAGAGAGAGAGGGATAAAGAAGTGAGAGGGAGAGAAGATAAAAATGGAGGAGAGGTGAGAAGAGAGGAGAACTGGAAAGGCATGAATGGGTAACCTTTATCTCAAGATTAACTTGTTGGAAAAAGGAAATAATAGACATAAAAGGAAAGGGAAAAGGACTAGAAGGGAAATCAAAAAATATTCAGCTTCTACAAAAATTCGAATTGGTTGCTGAGAATGAGGAAAATCGATAAGTTAGAGATAAGTAACTGTCACCAATTTATACTATATTGAAAGAGTAAGAAATAGGAACAGATGATCTATGGTATATATGGCTCTACCTTGTGGAGCACAGGTTTGATTTAAATTGTATTTATTCATTTACATTTCCTGGGCTATACAGCACAAAGATGGGATATTATATAATCCCAGATATACTCAGTTGATATTTTAATATTTTCAATGCCATTTAAACTATTGCAACATAAAATCTATTAGAGGATGTTCCCTAAGTATTTAAATTAGTTGAAATCAGTCAAACTTATACTGCAAAGCAAATATGTCTCATATAGGCTTGTTTTACAGGTGTTTATGTTCTTATACACTTTGCTTCCTCACTATGTTAATCTCATACTAAAAAAAAATTAAAAAACGAAAAACACAAGAAACCAAAATGCTTCACCAAAATTAACAGTGACTAAAAGTATGTCCTATTTTATCTAAAATATATTTACCTAAAATTCACTGTTTTATCTACAATGTCTGTTTTTAGTATTTTATTATATACTATTAAATATTCTGTCTCTGTAAAAATCAATATCTTGTTACATTGCGTTAAAATTTAGCTTATTAGTCTGGGAAAGTGACAACACTTTGAGATTTCTTTTTCAAATATAATAAGATCCAACATTTATTTAGCACTTACTATATGTCAAGTACCATCCATACAATACTTTGAAATCATTTTGTTGCTCACTAATGGTCTCTTTTTTCATTGAAACTATGATTTGGCCACAGGGTATTGGTATAGACAAAAACACTTTTAAGCTGAAAAGTAAAGTACTGTAATTAAGAATGGTCCTCAAATATAATTGCTTCTCTTTATTTTCCAAGTCATTTAAAAGATATTCCATTAGTCATACTGTAAGTGGAGCAAATAGAAATTTTTTTGTAGGACTGAAAACAGGTTGGTCTGAAATGCCAATATTTTGTTGATGCTGCCACTAATTCAAAGCCCAGTATTGAATTAAATCTGAGAGAAAAATCTGTTGTTTATTCAGTGCTAGGGACCAGAGGTAAAAATGACCAATATTAGCAATATTGTTGGAAAAGTGTGTTTCTCATTATGATGACTCATGCTTCTTGGGAGAGTAAGTGGATGGATGACAGAGAGAGGAAGAACAGATAGACAACATTTTCTAGTCAATATTATGTGCTTTACACCTTGTGTGAAAAGAACGAGTATCATTTTAGTGTAAATATCCTATGCCTAGAGAAAATAAAATCAGCTGAGAACTATATTTTCATACCAGAACTCTATCTAGGCTATCTCTCTAGAAGGAAAAGAGTATCATAGAGACCATTTGGTCTAAGAAACTAAAAATATGGATCCTCTCAGAACTTTGATACTAGGGAAGTTTAGAAGGCAAATTTAACCTTAACTAAAACAAACTTTCTTTTGGAAGAGTGACTTGATTTTTATTGACTTATAACTTAATTTCATTGCTTCTAAACAGTTTTCTTCTTAACAGGTTATTAATATTGCTAACATTGTTGTACTCAGAAAGAAAACTGGTGTGAACATGTTATAAAGTGAATGCATTCAGTTAATTGTCACAGAAAGCTACTGTAGGTGAAAGAAGCTATCTGGAATTATTATTCTTCTGTTTTCGGAGACATACAGGAAATGTATGTTGTTCTGCTAGTATTAAACATTTCTTTCCATTCTTCCTCACAAGAAGGCTTCTTCAGTTTATGTGGTCAGAGGGAAATGACCTGCCTATTGCAACAAATGTGGAATGAAACTAGTAAAAGCGGAAAGCATGGTTAGTATTAAGAACAAAACACTGTAGATTTCATTTATGTGTGTTTTCTGAAAAAAAGAATTTTAAAAACTTCAAAAGTCAGGATATGAGTCTAAAAAATATGACTTAGTACTATGAGGATCCCTTGAACTGGATTTTCTCTATCAATGGTTTGAATACTTGCCCTTTGAGCCCACTTTTGAGATTTTTAATGCTATGTGAATGACTGTACAACTCTTCTTAATGGAAATGTGCTTTATCTAGGAGGATTGATGCTCAAACTTTTTCCTTATTTGATATTGTTCAGATGTTATCAATAGAATTACTTAATGGCTATTATAGGAAGAGATAACTTTAAAACATGAATTGGTGAGTGTTATACTTGCAGTGAGCTTTAATTAGGAAATTATATCAAGAATGTGTGGATGAGAAGTCATTTTCTCCCTCTGGTTTTGAACTTACGTTCTTAGCATCTTTAAGGAAGTCAAGTTTATCTGTTTGGTTCCTTTGTTTATGGGATGTTGAATCTCACCTTTTTTTTTTTTTAGTACATATATGTGCAGTTTATTTATTTTACTTTAAGTTTGGGGGTACATGTGCAGAACGTGCAGGTTTGTTACTTCTTACAGAGGTATATGTGTGCCATGGTGGTTTGCTGAACTTATTGACCTGTCCTCTAAGGTTTCTCCCCACCTTCCCCACCCACAACCAGCCCTGGTGTGTGGTGTTCTCCTCTCTGTATCCATGTGTTCTTATTGTTCAGCTCCAACTTATGAGTGAGAACATGTGGTGTTTAGTTATCTGTTCCTGTATTAGTTCGCTGGGGATGATGGTTTCCAGCTTCAACCATGTTCCCGCAAAGGACGTGATCTCATTCCTTTTTATGGCTGCATAATATTTTATGGTGTATATGTACCACATTTTTTCTATCCAGGCTATCACTGATGGGCATTTGGGTTGGTTCCAGGACTTTGTTATTGTAAATAGTGCTGTAATAAACACATGTGTGCATGTGTCTTTATAGTAGAATGATTTAGATTCCTTTGGATATATACCCAGTAATGGAATTGCTGGGTCAAATGGTATTTCTGGTTCTAGATCCTTGAGGAATTGCCACACTGTCTTCCACAATGGTTGAACTAATTTACACTCCCACCAACAGTGTAAAATCGTTCCTATTTCTTCACAGCCTCGCCAGCATCTGTTGTTTCCTGACTTGAACTGGTACCAAAACAGACACATAGAACAATGGAACAGAACGGAGACCTCAGAAATAACACCACACATCTACAACCCTCTGATCTTTGACAAACCTGACAAAAACAAGCAATGGGGAAAGGATTTCCTATTCAATCAATGGTGCTGGGAAAACAGGCTAGCCATATGCAGAAAACTGAAACTGGACCACTTCCTTACACATTATACAAAAATTAACTCAAGATGGGTTAAAGACTTAAATGTAAAACTCAAAACCATAAACACCCTAGAAGAAAACCTAGGCAATACCATTCAAGATATAGGCATGGGCAAAGACTTCATGATGAAAATGCCAAATGTAACTGAAACAAAAGCCAAAATTGACAAATGGAATCTAATTAAAGAGCTTCTTTACAGGAAAAGAAACTATCATTAGAGTGAACAGTCAACCTACAGAATGGAAGAAAAGTTTTGCAACCTACCCATCTGACAAAGGTCTAAAATTCAGAATTTATAAGGACCTTAAACAAATTTACAAGAAAAAAACAAATAGCCCCATCCAAAGGTTGGCAAAGGATATAAACTGAAACTTCTCAAAAGACATTTATGCAGCCAACAAACATATGGGAAAAAAGCTCAATATCACTGATCATTAGAGGAATGCAAATCAAAACCACAGTGAGATGCCATCTCAGGACAGTCAGAATGGCAATTATCATTTTCTTCTCTTATCTCTGCCTTTAAACCTTGTCACCTCCATAAAGCTCTTCTATTGTTTCCGTCTTATTTCTTACCTTTTTTTCTGATACCGCCTGACACAATATTCTTACTATCCTTTGCTTAATCTCTCTTGTAGTCTGCAATCCAAAAGTCCATACATGAAGCTCATTAGTACTGTTTTTCCCCATCCAAAATCCCTCTCTCAATCATTAAAATTTGGAATCTTGAAATTTTGACCAAACTATTGGTTATGCTCTCTTTGCTTTAAAGTTTTTATTTTATTTAATTGCATCTATGACATTACATTTTTCAGGTTTTCCAGATTTCCTCATTCTTTCTCTGTTGAAAGCAAATAACTTTTTATATATTTTTTCACAATGCATTCTAGAGAAGTATTCACTGTTATCTCTAGACTTGGCCTTTCTTCTATGTAGTGATTTTCCAGGTTTTATTTACTCACCGGGCATTTATACTTGTTTTTCTGTCACTTCAAACTGAATGCTAAAAAAGAACTAACAGGATATTTTGTTACCCTAGTTACTGTTTTTGGAATAGTTCCTCATTTTGCTATTTCTCTTTTCATCTCAGCATTATCTCTGATGTCTTGCTTATGCCCACATAGCAATACTACCGTGCCTTGTCTATACTATTTTTTTTTAAACTTCCATTTCTCTCTTCTCAATGTTCCCATTACCTCAACTCCAATTCAGTCATCTATCAGTCCTGCTTCAACCACATAAGATAAAGTGTGTAAAGAAACGCTGTCAAATAACAACTTTAAAGTGAAATGCAAGTTACTCTTGCTACTCCTACTGTCACTACTGTTTTACTGCTATCACCACAAGTTCCTAACTTGTCTCCTTGCTTCAAGTCTTTCTGTCGGATACATCCTACATTTAACCACCTATTAATTTCTTAAAGATTTTCAGAATACAGACAAATCCTAATTTTAAAACTTATTATCTCTCCATTTTTTACTAGATTAAAATTTCAAAAATTTATATTTAAGACCCTATAGTAAGACACCAATCTGCTTTCCCTACACGTGTTTTCCTGAAAAGATTCCTGTCTACGCATCTTACCTCAAATATACCGTCATGTTAAAATTTGTTATAAAATTCTGTTTATGTCATTCTCTATGACTTCACTGTTCCATGCATGTTTCCAAAAATCTCTTACTACCCACATAAAGTCCCACCTCCTTTGTATTTACTATCTAAAGTAAGCAGTTGATACTTACTGCATACAACATTGTAATATTGTTTCCCATGAGTAGATTTAAAATATTACCTTGATTTTAGTCCCCTTGAAGCAAGTAAAGATTTTAAAAATAATTTTAGGTCCTTGGACAGTTGGCTTTCAAAACATGTTATTTCACTTTTAATTCATGAATTATTTTTAAGTACAAGGTCCCTACTTTGGGATATAATAGAAAAAAATATCATGGCATTTATACATTAATTTAAAAACTATAAAGTGCTTATTCTCTTAAAATTTATCATGTTAACAAATAGTGCAAGAATATTACTGCCAAAATCATTTTGGCTTATATGGTAGAAATATTATTCTGCAAATGACTTTCCTTTCTATAATCAGGAAAGTTTCATAAGAAGGAGGTAAAACACAATCCATGGCTTGCCAAAGGTATAAAATAATCAGAATTTTTAAAACCTGTCATGATTTTTTCATTTACCTGGAGGAAATATAGAAAGGGACTAAAATAATTTGAGCCAACTGACCATGACACGTGAGTTAATTGCTATTGGTGGTTTGTATATCTCGTAATGCTGGTCAGCACTCTTGTAAAGGCATGACATTGACGGGGCAGGAGGAAGTAAGCGGAAGAGGGCAAATCCATTTCCATTATTAGAGATATAGCTTAAAGCACTGACTCCAATGAGGGAGGCTTGATAATATCACTTGAGGAGATGAACGATAAAGTAACAATTTTTGTTATTGAGATTATTTTTAACAAAATCATGCAATCCTTGAAAGCACTACCTTTCCTCAGAAACGTAATTGGTACAACAAGATCCAAACTCAGTTCTAGTACATTCCTCAAAATAAAATTTAACAGTGGTTACATTTTTGCCTTACATGAGAGGTTAATGCTAATTAATTGTATGTAATAATACTATTACCAAAGCTCAATTTCTATTAACTTTTTAACTCCCTGCAATAATCCTATAGTAGTTATTACTATTATTAACTCTAATAAAATTAATGGATTGAATTTTGTATCACTTTCCTAACTGATAACACCTTTAAAGAGAATATTTCAGATGCTCTTCATATTTGCTTTTATAATTTGTATCCTGAAAAATCACTGCAGAATATGGCACAACCAAACAGAAACAAAACAAAACAAAACCTTGTCCCTGAAAGGAGGAATGCAAAAGATTCTTGTGAATAATTCAGCCTTGAATGAATCGAGTCTTCCTGGTATTTGGCAGAGTATAGAAAACATTCATCTTTGGAAATAAGAAGAGGGCAGACAGTCTCAAGGGCAGATTGAATATAGAATGTTTTGCAACTCAGCACTACAAAGTTCCCCTGTAGAGAACATATGTGTCATGGAAGAAACAAGCTGTTTACATTTTCCAAATTTTAGAATTTTTCTACTTTCCTGTTTTTCCAATTTAATGAGCTATAGACGTATAAAAGCATACAAAAAATTATGTCAAAGTAAAAAGGTGGAAGCGGGGAAATTAAAATGTCTAGAAAGAATTGAACTTTTGTAATTCGAAATAATAGATTCTTACAATAATCTGGCTTGTAAATTTTCATTTAAAATTATACTTTCATATATATCATTAGTTTGTTTTCATACAATTTAAGTTTGAAAATAATGAAATAGTAGCCTTTGAGTTTCCTAATATCCTATGTACCCTAAGATTGCAGAGTATTGTAATAAATGTAATTTTAAAGGATACAAAAGTGCATACTAGAAGAATATTAAGTATATTTTTATTCCCAGGCTGAACTGTGAAATACATCAGCCACTAACTGCATGTGGCTATACAGATTAATATTTTAATAAAATTAAAAATAAACATTCTATGACTTAATTGCACTACCCACATTTAAATGCTCAATAGCCATATGTGGCTAATGGCTACTGCATTGGATAGCACAGATATTTGACATTTTCAATGTCACAGAAACTTCTATTGGACAGCGGAATTCCAAAATTATGTTCTTACAATTGTAAAACTTATAGTTTATTGTAATGAAAAGTCATTTACATTAATGAATACTCAATATTTACATATCATATATAAATAAAATTAGGGTAAATATTTGTTTAAAAGTCAATTAATTTATCAGAATATTCATCATAAGCTAGTTATTTAATTTAATTTTAAAAGATTTTGTTTAGATCCATGCAACATCTTACTTTTCTTCATCTTAACATCTTAAATTTATACATCTAATTCCTTCTGTTCATGCAGTACCACAAAATACATAAGCTTTATTTAATATTATATTCTGTATTTAAAATATAATTACTCAGTTTTATACTACATAGACTCAGAAGAAATATTTTTGTAACATATTGCTTTCAAGTAATTGAAAGTATCTTGCCTAAACTTCTGAACTAATCTTAGGTAGGGAAGAATTGGATTTTTAAAATCTTCAGTTTTTAAAGTTCATTGGTTTCTGAATTATTGAAGCACACTAAGTTTAAATTGAACTTAAAATTGGAAAAGTGCACTTATTCCCTGCTTCTGGCTTAAAAATATCCAAAGGGATTTTGTTCAAACTTATGAGTCATTGAAATCCAGGAATTTTTACAAATGTTCAAGATTAGCTTAACTCTAATATTAACAACCTTGAATGAATTCATGTAAGTTAGAGCTAACCCTAAAATGAAACAATATTTAGAAATAGGTGTAGTCACTTTAATCAACAAGAAATTAGTCACTCTATAGTTCTCCACATTTTAATCCATAGTTTAATAGTTCAAGTGGACTGAGTTCTGTATTAAACCAAGTACTACCACAAATTTAATCTCCATCTTGTTATTGAAAGAAATGTGTGTATATATATATATATATATACACACACACACATATATATGTGTGTGTATATATATATATAGAGAGAGAGATAGATATAGAGGTACATTTAAGGATATATATATATCCATATATCTATATATGGATATATATATCCATATATCTATATACACACACATATATATCCATATATGTGTGTGTGTATATATATATATATATACTATATATATATATACATGTATATATATATATACATATATATATATATGTAGAGGTACATTTAAAGATAGTAATATAATACTGAAAGGAATTGGTCCTGTTTTTAAAGATAATAGGTAATAAATGCCTTCACATGTTGCAGAAGATGGCACCTAAATATAGACTTTTCTTATTTTCCTCCAGAATGCCCCAAAGGACACCAGAAAACAATCCTGTGTCTCTCAACCTTAGTGCTCCCTGCATGCCCATACAGGATAACACTGGAAAATAGGGTTGAATAATTAAGATAGTGGAGTTGGATAGGCCTATGAGAGAAAGCTTTGGGATTTCTCCTCTTCACTCAGTGGAGTGAGCTAGCATGCCTGACCCCTCAAGCTAAATGTGTGAGTATTGAGACAATCATTTGTAAACACTGAGGATGTTTTCTAAAGTAAGGGATTTGTATCTTACCTGCTTCACAGTAGGAGTTTGCTGAGCTATAGGGACTGGCGAGTTTGTGGCAGTGCACCCAACTGGAGCTCTATGAGAATTCTTGGAAGAAATTGTCAAGTGCTACCTGAAATTTCGAGAGCATATAAATAGGCTTTGCTTGCCTCTCAACTGTGTAATTCTGAATAGGTGCAAGACTTGCAGCTACAGCTCACAATATTAGGTTATGAGGAATAAGAGCAAAAGAAGAGCGAGCTAAACTTCCACTGTTTGTCATGACAAGGATGTGTTGGTTTCCCCTTTATTAGCTGGGTAGAAGACAGGTGGTTCTAAGCCATCTTGAGTGGTATTGCGCCAAAGAAGGTGGACTATTGGGATGAGGGATTTAAGCAGAAAGCTTTTTTATTTCTTTTTCTTTTTTTTTTTTTTTTTTTGAGACAGAGTCTTGCTCTGTCACCTAGGCTGAAGTGCAGTGGTGTATTCTCGGCTTACTCCAATCTTTGCTTCCTTGGGTTCAAGCAATTCTCTTGTCTCAGCCCCCCAAGTAGCTGGGATTACAGGCACGCCACTATGCCCAGCTAATTTTTATATTTTTAACAGAGACAGAGTTTCACCATGTTGGCCAGGCTGGTCTTGAACTCCTGACCTTATGTGACCTGCCTGCCTCAGCTTCCCAAAGGGCTGGGATTACAGGCGTTAGCCACCGCACCTGACCAAGAAGCTTTTCTTGAGTAGGTACTCCAGGAAGCAGGAGCTGATGGGATTGGATTACAAAAGTTCATGGCTTAATCAGGAAACCATAAACAAAATTTCTAAAGGAATTCCACAATTGTACCCTGTGAAAGATCTAAAATGTGAAAACCTGTTCCACACAGCACCAATTATAAGTATCTTTTCCTCACCCCCTTTTTTAAAATTATACTTTAAATTCTGGGATACATGGGCAGAACCTGCAGGTTTGTTACATACGTATACATTTGCCATGGTGGTGTGCTGCACCCATCAACCCGTCATCTACATTAGGTATTTCTCCTAATGCTATCTCTCCCCTAGCCCCCCACCCCATGACAGGCCCCAATGTGTGATATTACCCTCCCTGTGTCCATGTATTCTCATTGTTGAACTCCCACTTTGAGTGAGAACATGCAGTGTTTGGTTTTCTGTTCCTGTGTTAATTTGCTGAGAATGATGGTTTACAGCTTTATCCATGTCTTTGCAAAAAACATGAACTCATCCTTTTTAATGGCTGTATAATATTCCATGGTGTATATGTGCCACATTGTCTTTATGCAGTCTATCACTGATGGGCATTTGGGTTGGTTTCAAGTCTTTGGTATTGTGAATAGTGCTGCAATAAACATACATGCGTGTGTCTTTACAGAAGAATGATTTGTAATTCTTTGGGTATATACCCAGTAATGGGATTGCTGGGTCAAATGATATTTCTGGTTATAGATCCTTGAGGAATTGCCACACTGTTTTCCACAGTGGTTGAACTAATTACACTCCCACCAACAGTGTAAAAGCATTCCTATTTCCCCACAGCCTTGCCAGCATCTGTTATTTCCTGACATTTTAATCATTGCCATTCTAACTGGTGTGAGATGATATCTTATTGTGGTTTTGATTGGGATTTTGCTAATGACCAGTGATGAGCTTTTTTTCATATGTTTGTTAGTCACATAAATGTCTTCTTTTGCGAAGTATCTGTTCATATACTTTGCCTACTTTTTGATGGGTTTTTTTTTTCTTGTAAATTTGTTTAAGTTCCTTGTAGATTCTGGATATTAGCCTTTTGTCAGATGGATAGATTGCAAAATTTTTCTCCCATTCTGTAGGCTGCCTGTTCACTCTGCTGATAGTTTATTTTGCTGTGCAGGCACTCTTTAATTATATCCTTTTTGTCAATTTTGGCTTTGTTGCCATTGCTTTTGGTGTTTTAGTTATGAAGTCTTTGCCCATGCCTATGTCCTGAATGGTATTGCCTAGGATTTCTTCTTTGGTTTTTATGGTTTTAGGTCTTAACATTTAATTCTTTAATCTATCTTGCATTAATTTTTGTATAAAGTGTAAGAAAAGGGTCCAGTTTCTATTTTCTGCATGTGTCTAGCCAGTTTTCCCAGAACCATTTGTAATATAGGGAATCCTTTCCCCATTGCTTGTTTTTTTCAGGTTTGTCAAATATCAGATGGTTGTAGATGTGTGGAGTTATTTCTGAGGCTTTTTTTCTGTTCCATTGGTCTATATATCTGTTTTGGTACCGGTACCATGCTGTTTTGGTTACTGTAGCCTTGTAGTATAGTTTGAAGTCAGGTAGTGTGATGCCTCCAGCTTTGTTCTTTTTACTTAGGATTGTCTTGTCTATATGGGCTCTTTTTTGGTTCCATATGAAACTTAAAGTAGTTTTTTTCTAATTCTGTGAAGAAAGTCAATGGTAGCTTGATGGGGAAAGCATTGAACTATAAATTACTTTGGGCAGTATGGCCATTTTCATGATATTGATTCTTCCTATCCATGAGCATGGAATGTTTTTCTATTTGTTTGTGTCCTCTCTTATTTCCTTGAGCAGTGGTTTGTAGTTCTCCTTGAAGAGGTCTTTCATGTCCCTTGTAAGTTTTATTCCTAAGAATTTTATCATTTTTGTAGCAATTGTGAATAGGAGTTCACTCATGATTTGGTTCTCTATTTGTCTCTTAATGGTATACAGGAATGCTTGTGATTTTTGCAGATTGATTTTGTATCCTGAGACTTTGCTGAAGTTGCTTATCAGCTTAAGGAGATTTTGGGCTGAGACAATCATATCATCTGCAGAGACAATTTGACTTTCTATCTTCCTATTTGAATATCCTTTATTTCTTTTACTTGCCTGATTGCCCTGGCCAGAACTTCCAATACTATGTTGAATTGGAGTGGTGAGAGAGGAAATTCTTGTCTTGTGCCAGTTTTCAAAGGGAATGCTTCCAGTTTTTGCCCCTCAGTATAATTTTGGCTGTGTGTTTGTCATAAATAGCTCTTATTATTTTGGGATACAGTCCATCCATACCTAGTTTATTGAGAGTTTTTAGCATGAAATGGTATTGAATTTTATCAAAGGCCTTTTCTGCATCTATTGAGATAATAATGTGGTTTTTGTTATTGCTTCTGTTTGTGTGATGGATTGCATTTATTGACTTGTGTATATTGAACCAGCCTTGCATCCCAGGGATGAAAGTGACTTGATTGTGGTGGGTAGTTTTTTGATGTGTTGCTGGATTCAGTTTGCCAGTATTTTACTGAGGATTTACATAGTTATTCATCAGGTATATTGGCCTGAAATTTTCTTTTTTTGTTATCTCTCTGCCAGGTTTTATTATAAGGATAATGCTGGCCTCATAAAATGAATTTGGGAGAGTCCCTCTTTTTCTATTGTTTGGAACAGTTTCAGATGGAATGGTACCAGCTCCTCTTTGTACCTCTGGTAGAATTCGGCTGTGAATCTGTCTGGTCCTGGGGTTTTATTGTTTGGTTGGCTATTAATTACGACCTCAATTTCAGAACTTGTCATTGGTCTATTCAGGGATTCAACTTCTTCCTATCTTGGGAGGGTGTATGTGTCCAGGAATTTATCCATTTCTTCTAGGTTTTCCAGTCTATTTGCAAAGAGGTATTCATAGTATTCTCTGATGGTAGTTTGCATGTCTGTGGGATAGTGGTGATATCCCCCTTTATCAATTTTTTTGTGTCTATTTGATTCTTCTCTCTTTTCTTCTTTGTTATTCTGGCCAGTTGTCTATCCATTTTGTTAATCTTTTCAAAAAAACACCTTCTGGATGCATGGATTTTTGAAGGGTTTTTTGTGTCTCTATCTCCTTCAATTTTGCTCTGATCTCAGTTATTTCTTGTCTTCTGCTAGCTTTTGAATTTGTTTGCTCTTGCTTCTCTAGTTCTTTTAATTGTCATGTTAGGGTGTCAATTTTAGATCTCTTCTGCTTTCTTCTGTGGGCATTTAGTGGTATAAATTTCCCTCTAAACACTGCATTTGCTGTGTCCCAGATATTCTGGTTCATTGTGTCTTTGTTCTCACTGGATTCAAAGAATGTGTTTATCTCCGCCTTCATTTTGTTATTTACCCAGTTGTCATTCAGGAGCAGGTTTCTCAGTTTTCATGTAGTTGTGTGATTTTGAGAGTTTCTTAATGCTGAATTCTAATTTGATTGCACTGTGATCTGAGAGACTCTTATAATTTCCATTCTTTTGTATTTGCTGAGGAGTGTTTTACTTCCAATTATGTGGCCAATTTTAGAATAAGTACAATGTGGTGCTGAGAAGAATGTATATTCTGTTGATTATGGGTGGAAAGTTCTGTAGATGTCTAGTAGGTCCACTTGGTCCAGAGCTGAGTTCAAGACCTGAATATCCTTGTTAATTTTCTGTCTCATTGACCTATCTAATGTTAATAGTGGGGTGTTAAAATCTCCCACTAATCTTGTGTGGGAGTCTCTTTGTAGGTCTCTAAGAACTTGCTTTATGAATTTGGGTGCTCTTGTATTGAGCCTCTATATATTAAGATAATTAACTCTTTGTGTTGCATTGATCCCTTTACTGTTACGTAATGTCTTTCTTTGTCTTTTTTGATCTTTGTTACTTCAAACTCTGTTTTATCAGAGATTAGGATTGCAACCCCCCCACCTTTTTTTCTTTCCATTTGCTTGGGAAATATTCCTCCATGCCTTTATTTTGAGCCTATGTGTGTCTTTGCATGTGAGATGGGTCTCCTAAATATAGCACACTGATGGGTCTTGACTCTTTATCCAATTTGCCAGTCTGTGTCTTTTAATTGGGACATTTAGCCCATTTACATTTAAGGTTAATATTGTTATGTGTAAATTTGATCCTGTCATTATGATGCTAGCTGATTATTTTGCCCATTAGTTAATGCAGTTTCTTTGCAGTGTCAATGATCTTTACAATTTGGTATGTTTTTGCAGTGGCTGGTACCAGTTTTTCCTTTTCATATTTAGTGCTTTCTTCAGGAGCTCTTGTAAGGCAGGCCTGGTGGTGACAGAATCTCTCAGTAGTTTCTTGTCTGTAAAGGATTTTATTTCTCCTTCACTTATGAAACATAGTTTGGCTGGGTATGAAATTCTGGGTTGAAAATTCTTTTCCTTAAGAATGTTGAATATTGCCCCCCTTCTTTTATGGCTAGTAGGGTTTCTGCCAAGAGATCCACTGTTAGTCTAGTGGGCTTTCCTTTGTGGTTAACCTGACCTTTCTCTCTGGCTGCCCTTAACATTTTTCCTTCATTTCAACCTTGGTGAATCTGACTATTATATGTCTTAGGGTAGCTCTTCTTGAGGACTATCTTTGTGGTGTTATCTGTATTTCCTGAATTTGAATGCTTGTCTGCCTTGCTAGGTTGGGGAAGTTCTCCTGGATAATATCCTGAAGAGTGTGTTTTCCAAGTTGGTTGGAAAACATCACTTTCAGGTACACCAGTCAAATGCAGGTTTGGTCTTTTCACATAGTTCCATATTACTTGGAGGCTTTGTTCATTCCTTTTCCTTCTTTTTTCTCTAATCTTGTCTTCACATTTTATTTTATTAAGTTGATGTTTAATCTCTGATATGCTTTCTTCCACTTGATTGATTTGGCTATTGATACTTTATGCTTCATGAACACCTCATGCTGTGTTTTTTAGCTCCATCAGATCATTTATATGCTTCTCTAAACTGGTTATTCTACTTAGCAATTCCTCTAACCTTTTTTCAAGGTTCTTAGCTTCTTTGCATTGGGTTAGAAAGTGCTCCTTTAGCTGGGAGGAGTTTTTTATTACCCACCTTTTGAAGCCTACTTCTATCAATTTGTCAGACTCATTCTCCATCCAGTTTTGTTCTCTTGCTGGCGTGGAGTTGTGATCCTTTGGAGGAGAAGATTGTCCTTTTATTTAATGCTTCCTCTCATGACTCTTGATCCTATCCAAAAAGAATCAGAAATATCAGAAGATAGACCATGCTTTCTTATTTACAAAAGATTCCTAAACCATGAATCACACACTAGTCATGGGGAGGAGGTGGGCTCCTCCTTTTCAATTATGTCATAAGAAAATTTTAATATGAACATAGCAAGCTTTGTTAATTTCTGAAGGTTACTAGAAAGCTGTGCAATTTTTCTGAGATGTCATAGGTCAGAGAAGAGAGTAAATTGAGCATGTTGGAAAGCAGGAGTTGCAGAAGAATAAAGATGCTTTCTCCTTGTGCCCCCAACAAATTTAAGCCTCTTAACCAATTTGTTACACTTATATAAATCAAAGTCTTTTCTAGGTGGTCAGCTCAAAATTGCATGTCATTGGTCAAAATGGTGAGTGAATGAGAGAAGATGGATGCTATTGTTAATTCATCACTGTTACAAAAAGGAAGATACACAGAAAACTCATAGTATATAGGCATGAGTAGTTATCGCAGGTTTTTCAAGTACGGTCAAACAATTTTTGTTCATTCTTTCCAATTTTAAAATCGTTTTTCTTTGATAGAGAAAAAGAAGTTGAAATCAAAGAGTTATATTTTCTCACAGTTATCTGTATATACTAATATTATACAATTTGACTTAGTAATATAACTCTTTCCCCTTCTTTGTTTTTCGTTTTGTATTTACTGCCAACATAAGTTAAAGTTTATTTCTTGTTTGTTTCCTTAAGTATTTCTTCCCTTGGATTTTAGCTTATTCTAGGATATATTTTCCTTTCACTTTGTCTTACAAACTTTTGTTACTTTTTGTCTTGCCCTGCAGTATAAACCTTTTCTTCTATAATTTGTACATGATCCAAAATCTAACCTTATAAAAATTGATATGTATCTGACTGTTTCTAAATGTCTGCACCTATTTTTCAGTTCCTTGTAATCATGAATAATTATTTCATCATATCAGTTCAACGGTTATTTTGATGCAATTTCCTCTTTGGCAACATGTAGTTATATAATTCAGCTACTATTTAACTTTCTTCATAACAAGTTTTACTAAACTATAGGGTGTAAGCAATACCTAGAGATCTTTTTTATTTTATATTTACAAATTAATATAATTAAGTAAATCTCTGTCAAATTTTTAGTCAATTTCCCTTCACTAAGTTCTTTAATACCAGTTAAAATGCAAAATCCTGCATTTTCTTTTGCAGAATGCAACTTGCAGGAAGAAAGTAAAACAAAAAGTTGAATTTCTTCATTTTTGTGTTTTGTTTTATGTCAGAATTCCAACCTCTGATCGTAAAGTCTTATTCTCTATATGATTTGCTGGTCTTCCTATTTTTAAAGATGTTTAAATATGTTTCACTGTTCTTTTTGTTACCAAAATGTTTATGCCTATTCTTCCATCTTCTGGTTTGTACATATTCCTATGGGAATGTGTTACACTTTTATAAAAAAAAATTATACTAACTTGTGTCTTCCCATAGAACATTGCTATATTAGAATTATCTTTCTTAATTTTGAGGTAGTGAATAGATTTTTAAAAATAATTTTATTGTTGTTGCTGATGTAATTCTTCATTGGATTATATTGAGAGAATGTCACTTATAAAACGTAATTTTTGGAATAGATTATGCTTTTATCTGGGGCCAAGTACATGCTCAGTTTTAATGAGTGAGTGAAAAATGGATTTATACATTTATATTCGCTGCTTGTAGGGCACACAGAGCCTCCAAACAAAATATACTTGTTCACATTGTGTAATTACACTGTGATGGTTATTTTATGTGTCAACTTGGCTGGGATGAACGATGCTCAGATATGTAGTAAAACATGATTTCAGGATGTATCTGTGACAGTTTCTGGAAGAGATTAGCATTTGAATCCGTAGACTTAGTAAAGAAGATTATCCCCACCAATGTGAGGGGGCCTCATCCAATACCTTAAGAACAAATCCATTGAATAGAACAAAAAGGCAGAGTAAGGGCTGACTTGCTTCTCTTTGAGGCTGGGACATCTATGTTCTCCTGCCCTCAGAATCAGAGTTCCTGGTTCATAGGTCTTCAAATTCAGACAAGGGTGTACACCTTTGGCTCCTCTGGAGCTCAAGCCTTCAGAATCCAATTGAATTGTACTACTTACTGGCATTCCTGATTCTGCAGCTTTCAAATGGTAGGTTGTAGAACATCTTGTCCTCCACAATTGTGTGAGCCAATTCCTGCAATAAATATCTTCATGTATATGTACAACAAGAGATCTATGGGATCTATATTTTGCTAGGGTTCTCCAGAGAAACCTATATATGTGTGTGTGTGTGTGTGTGTGTATACACACACACATAAAAACATATACACAAATAGGAAAACACACACACATATACATATATATATATACACACACACATATATGTAAACATGTATAGGAAGATATATATGTATATATGTGTGTGTATATACATATATATGTATATGTGTGTGTGTATAATATGTGTGTGTGTGTGTATATATATATACACACATATATATACGTACACATATACATACACAACTCTAGTTTTCTGGAGAACTCTGACTAATACAGTCTTGTTTTAATATAAGCATTATAAACTCTCATTACAATCTTTTTTTTTAAAACACATTCTACTTATATTTCTGGGACTCTTTAGTTATAGACAATATGAACTTTACAACTTCACACCTTACTACTTGTTTCTCAAAACAAGTGAATTCTTTCATATAATCATAATGTAATTCAATTATATAATATACAATACATATTTAAATGTATCCAATTACCCTACTAATAGTAGTTTATTCTATTCGACATTTGATATAAATAGCTCCTTGCATCCAGTTTTCATAAGCAATTTGCTTTTGCATTCAAAATATTTGTGGAATTCTAATGTATTAACTCAAGTAGTCTAGTTTATTCCTTCCCAATTCTTCATCTATGAAATATACATATATATAACATTTATGTCTGTGTGTATATATACAGAGAATGTGTAAATATATATATATATCAGAGAGTATATATAGACAATACATATATACAGAGAATATATATACAAAGAATGTATATATATTTGTATGTATACAGAGAATGTATAGATAAATTATTTCATATTATATTTCATATACATATATAATTTATCTACATATATAGAATTTATCTATACATTCTCTTTGTGTTGAAATTTAGGCAGTTTCCCACTTTTTTTCATCATTATAAATCAAACTGCTATAATCATAATTAAAAATGTCTTTTTTATGCATGTGGTCATATTTTATTTTGTACACATAGCTAGAAAAGTAATTGTTGTCTATGGCAGTAGACACATGTACATTTTCAATAGAAACTATTAAATTATTCTTCAGATCAGTTCTACCAATTTATATCTCCACCAACAATGTAATAAGTTCCATTGCAACTCATACCTGACAGTAGTTGGTAATTTTAGACTTAAACTTATTAACACATATTAACATAGTCTACTGTGTCACATTGTGATTTGATTTTATGTTTTCATTATTATCTATGAGGTTGAGCTCAAATTGAATAGATTGTTAGCCATTTCTCTCGTATAATCTGTGTTGCATATATGTGTGTGTGTGTGTGTATGTGTGTATATACATATGTATGTATATATATGTATGTATGTGTGTGTGTATGTGTGTATATATATATATATATATATATATATATATATATATGGATGTTAGTCATTCCAGTGCTATTTGGTAAAAAGACCATCTTTGATCTTATTGTATTGTTTTTGTTCCTTTGTCAAAGATCAGTTGAATATGTTTATGTGGGTCTTTTTCTTAGCTACCTGTTCTATCCCATTGATTTTTTTGTTTATTCTTTCACCAATACCACACTAACTTGATTACCTTAGCTCTACGGTAAACCTTGAAGTTTGGTATTATTTATGCTCCAATGTCCTTTTTCTTCAATATTGAGTTGTATATTCCCAGGCAGATGAATAATTATATCTCATATTCATTTCTACATTCATATATTTCAATCAAGCTAAAAGAAAGGAAATGTGTTTAACTTTTTAGAAAAAATAACTAAAATTATCTTGAAGAAAAGTCAATGAGAAATACATTTTGAGTAACTTTGAATGCCTGCAATTCAAGGAAAACTGACTATGATGGATTCACTATGAAACATAGTTAGAGAATAACGCAATTTTCTTTCTACTCAATCAAATAATTAATTCAGTTGCCTCTAGAGTAAATCAACATATTCAGACAAAGGTAAATAATTGAGGGATTTAAAAAGAAATTTTAAGAATAAGGACAAATATCATCAAGTTACATTAATGGTTCTGTTTATAACCAATTCTTTCTCTGCGAATATACCATCAATTGTCCTCATTCTCTAAGATTGTTATACTGGCATAAAAATATGTGAGATATTGTTTTTAGTTTTGCATTTCTAAAACCTGAACTTAAAAGGAAAAAATATTGAAACATTAATTTAAATCTGGAAAATGTTTAATTCTTGCTTTTATTAATAGTATGCATGATATATATGAGTCAAGCAGCTTGAGTAGAGAATAAAATGAAATAACAAAGGTACCAACAGAATTTGGTCATTGTTTTTTGAAAGACACTGGTCTAAGTTTGTAATACACTCTAAAGGTAGAAACTATTCTATTTAAAATAACTTTTTGTGAGATTCAAAGCGTATTGTGTGTTTATTTCCCATTATTTTATTATACATCTTAAGAGAAGGAAATAGTCATAGCTCTTCTGTAATTCTAACTGTAAGATACCAAAAAAATTCCTGAATTTTGAATTTGGTCATGTATACAAGAAGGATAAGTAGGTCACTTATTTGTTTCAAAACAGCAATTTCACAGCTTGCATATAAGTGGCAAATCACAGCACTTGTTTACTTATTTAATTTCAAATCCAAAATAAATACGGTTGATCATTTGAACATGTGATTCAGAGAACCAAATTATTTCTAGGACATACATTGAGAAAAAGCATTGCACTTATATTAAAAAGACTACTGGAAACAACAGCAGTTTTCAAGAAAAAAAATCATATTCTCTAAACATTATTTGGATATTAGAAATTATTATTCATTCAATGAACAGATGTTTATTAAATGCCTACCAGATTCTAGACAATGTTCTATGAACTTGGGATATATCAGAAAAAAAGGAACTGTTCTTCTAAAGCTCAAATTATAGCCAGGGGAGACAAATAATAAAGTATAAACATAACAAATGGGTAAATTTTATAGTAAGTGAGAAGATGATACATGGCATGAGGATCACAGGAGGAGAACAGACTATGAATTAAGCTACACAGGGGAAAAGTTTCAAGTTTAAATAAATTATAAATAAGATCTCAGATTAATTGAACTTCATAGGAAAACATTTGAATAAAGAAAGTGAAGGCATGGTCTATATTCAGACAAGGCCCTAAGCAACAAGCAAATCTGGAGTAATTAGGAATAGCAAGGAGGCCATGTCACTAGAATGGAAGGAGCATAGGGAATATATGGTCAGAAAAGGAACAGCGGCAAGTTCAGGTAGAACTTTGTAGACAATTGTAAGGATTCTGGACTCTGGTGATACAAAGAGCCAGTGGAACACCTTGATCTCTGGAGTGAATGACAGGACAAGTTTTAAAAGCACTGTTCTGGCAGTTGTGTTGAAAGTACATGATAAGCAGGCAAGAGTGGAGGTTGGGCAACACGTCAATGGAGGCAGTGGGGTCCCTGAAGGGTCCCTGAAGTCAGCGCACCAGGCACTTGACACGTTGATAGCTTGAAGTGGACCATGGTAGGAATATTTACACCTGGTAAATCAGCAAATACTCCAACTTAGGTCTTCTAATTATTCAATTTAATCATGATACTTCATCATTTAAAGTACATGCAAATGTTTTGAGGTTTGTGTGTGTATGTTTCTTTCATTTGAATTCTTTAGCATAGGGTTACCTTTGGCATATTACATTAGCCATTAATGTTTGTTTCAATTGCTCTTTGGAATTGACTATATTTACGAGTGAATCAATGAGTGAATCCAGTTTAAATAGTGCTTTCAGGTTGGATGAAGCAGTCTAGGTTTTTTATACAAAAATTCATTAACTCCCACACTTTCTTTTAAATGAGCTTCCATTTTACTAAGCTGGTCATAGGCATCTTGTTTCTTTTTTTTAATAATGATTTAGGATTGGTCATAAGACAAAAGTCTGACAAATTAGTCCAAGATCAAATTAAATCTGTTGTAAATGTTGAGATCTAGTTAGATCCATTGTGTAGAGTATTCTTACAAATTGAGATGCACAAGAGAGATGGACTTAGATTTTATTGGATGTTGTCATATTTGGACATGATAATTGGAAATGTGATAGTTACTTTGCACTGTTGTAGATAGCTATCCTGAGGACCATGCTTCCATGCTAAAAATATCAGGTTGAAAAAAATGGGAAGAATGTGGAACCCTGATAATGTCTCTAAGCAATTAAACTAACCAATCAAGAAAACTTCCTTTCTTGTTCTTGCTCATTATGTAAAATGATTAAAAAATTCCTTATGACTCAAGTACGTTTGAGTCAATCTCCTATTTTTTTGCTATTGATATCATCCTAACTAAAAAGAAGACAAAAATGTCAAAAGGGTTTCTCTTATTTTTAAATATGTGATTCAAATATTAACACTGTCACTATCATTGGTAATTCTTTCATTTATGGTTGGGTTTTATCCAAGATGGAGAACAATTTGATATTAATGATTTTTAGATGATTACAAATATTTTAACCTAGTAGATTAACACTATAATCCTTTTTTTCTTTTTGAGACAAGGTTTCACCTGCAAACATGGCTCACTGCAGCCCTGACTACCCAGACTCAAGCCATCCTTCCCTCTAAGCCCCTGTGAGTAGCTGGGACTACAGGTATGTGCCATTACACCCCACTAATTTTTATATTTTTTATAGAAACAAGATATCACCATGTTCCCAGGCTGGAACACTATAATCCATTGTAATACAACAACTAACCTTGTAATATAGTACCTACTTTTGTTTATCAGTAACTATCAAAATCCAGATTCAATTTGTATTTATGTAGGGTATATTGAATCACATTATGATATTATTTTGGTTTATCTTGTGAGTTTGGTATTTTCAGTCCAATTTACAGATTACAAAAGTGAAGCTCAGAGGGATAATGTAATATATAATTCAGTATTGACATTTGTGCCAACTCCATTAGTGGAATATGAGAGCATAATGTGTTGTACTACTACTTCTTAATTTGATATTCAGTTATAGTCCTGTGTAAATATTTTTGTGTATTCATGTAAAATACAGTAGGTATAGGTTTTCATACACACACTCACATACACACATACACACACACAAATCAACCTGCTATAAAAATATCAGATTTGGTTTTCAGTGCTTTATGCTTGATATAATACTTTTAAAATGTATAGGACAGAACATTTTAAAGCATTAAAAATCACTATCAAGACAATAAAACCATGGTAACTGGTTTTAAGATAATTTAAAAATATGGAGCATAAAACAATTATAATTATGTACAGGCAGTACTGAAAGCTAATTTAAAAATTATTTGTCTTAGAGACTTAGAGAGTTTCTCTGTATTTTCTTCAGTATTCCTTTTACCTTTCAACTTTATCACTTATTTTAAAACTATAAATATGGCCTTAATTTTTTACTGTAGATAATTTCCAAGTAACATTGGTCTTATACTTCTACAAAAACAGGGCACTAAAATTCAGTAACCTATCTTCCCTTTTACAAAATAATTTTTTTTAAATTTCAAATCTGAAGTGCTAGTTTGATGGTATCTGTATACTCAATGTTGAATGTAGTTTTTGGACTTTAATGGGAAATTTTGAACAATGTAACAGTCAAATTGAATAATTCAGACCTCTATGTCCCAAATCCTGCCATGATTCCCTATGCTCTTTAGATGATCTCTATAATCACTTTAATTCTGCACTCAGTGTCTTTATTTACACATCATCATATTGATCAAATACTCTGGAAAAATAGGTTTTCTGAAAGTATGATTGTTTATATTTCACAAACCCTTTCAGATTACATTTATCCAGAGTAAAAACCTATATCAGAAACTACACAGTGCCAAACTGTACAAATTAGACACAAAGCAAATAAAATAGGAGAATAGATAGATAAATACGATATTAACTTTCATGTTATTGTTTCCCCTCAGTCCCTGGATTTATTTGCCTAATTGTTCCCAAGGTAATGGAGTTTGAAAATTCACTTTCACTAATCAGTGTTTGTCAGAGATCAAGAAGCTGTGACCTTCTAAACTCTCCCAAGACCTTTGCTTATTACTGAAACAAACCAATTCCCCATTTCTCCTTAGAGGAGGCCAAATGGAATAGATTCCCAAATGGAAATGTGAAACAAGCCAACAAAACAACAAAAAACTTAGTCTAACTTTGAACATCCTCAGAAATGCTCACCTATATTAGCAGAGCACAGATATATTGGCATCTTTTGTACAATCAACAGTTTTTAAGTTAATTTTAAGTACAGGTATAATTTTTACTTATGTTTTAATACTCTAATTATGTAGATAATGGGAACTAATTTAACATAAAACATCAAACACCAATGAGTATTTATGATACTCATTCCATTTCCACAGGTTACAAAAGTGAGCCTCCAAGAGGTAACCTAATTGAAATTTACTATTGACATTTTTGCCAAGTCTATTAATATATTATAATATGTAAATGTTTTTAATGTGTAACAATGATTCTTAATTTGATATGCAATTACATTGCTTTGTAAATATTTTTGGGTATCTATGTAGAATACAGGTATGTAAACACATGTCCATGTGCACACACACACACACACACACACACACACACACAGGCTTACAGGCTTCCAAAGTTTGATCCCACTATGCATATCAGTAAACATTTAAAATTACTTAAATATACAAAGTGAGTGGCTTAATGGTATAGTTTGCCTATCTTTGTTAAAAACTGTGAATGAATGTTGCATAGTAATGTACAGTAGATTTGCCCTCAACAAGCCATAGGCTCCTCCGGAGTGCTTAATATAGGTTATCAGTGTATATAAACAATGTAAAGAGAGCTAACTTCAAAAGTATGAAAACACTTAAAACTCAAGATGGCATGATGTTACCTTCTAAAATGTGGAAAGAATAGGAGATTGATTAGGGATATTTGTAAGTGAATAATGTGATAATTTATATAATATGATATAAATAAAATATACTATAATATACATAATGGAATATATTATATTTAGGGTGCTTTCTTCAGAATGAATACTGGTGAAGGAAATGTCATAATTCTTACTAATTTTTTTTTATTTTTAGAAGGATAAATGTAGTTAATTTATAAAGGACATAGTGATTTTTCAACAAGTTGATTTGTTAGAAATATTTTGGCAGTGGAGATATCTATAAGAGATGTGAGAACAAGCTGTGAATGGCCTGATCACATATAATGAAACAAAAGCATAATTTAAATTCCTAAATACATTTAGTTGATAGCAATATAGAAATAAAAGACTAATAACAGAAGCCTAAGATTATTCTTAATCTTATTCTTTGCTAGTTTTTATTTCTTTGCAGAATGCTTTACTTGTGACCACAGTATTGTACATTCTAATACCTTATTCACAATATATATGCATTTCTATTAGCTTCCTGTGTTGAGTCCATGAAGTTTCTGTTTTTGTCAAGGGATCTCACTTCCATATCAAATATATAAATCATCACTGAGTAGTTGACGATTTGCAGGTTTATGTGCCCTACACGATCAGTTAATTATATTCAACAAAATATTTGGAAAAACACTGAAGGATGGTTCAGGTTATTTTAGCATGGATACATTTTTTCATTTTTACCTTTCATCTTACATATACATACACATATAAATAGATATATATGTTTATTAATATATTAACTCTTATGAAGTTTATAAAATTATTTATTGGTTGGATAGTGGTTTAAAACCCTTAAAACAACACTAGCAATCATATATTTTTCTAAACTTATTTATGAGAGAAATATAAAATAAAATATGTAAGATTTTGAAAACCTGAAGCTGAAAAATCGGTCTTACCTCTACCTATGTTATAAAAAGAGTTGGAAAAACTTAACAACATAAACAAAAGCATTCATATTGTAGACAGGAAAAGATCAGCTTTTAATAACTGATATTAAATTTTTTGCTATGCTTTAATTTTATTCCTTTATTTAAGTTTTTTAAGTTTTAAAATATTATCAAGTGAGAGAAAATTTTGAAAAAATATCACCCCTAATTTTAGCATTATAGTAACAATTTTGGTTACTTTCTCTGCACAGTCTTTTTCACTTATTTATTTTATATATTAATAATCACAATATATGTATCTTTTTTTCATCTTACACTTTTCACTTGTCATTACACCATAAGGTTGCCTATGCTGCATTGTGGCGTAATCATAAGATCAAGTGAGTGAATAGATTTAATAATTATTTACACAATAGTTTTATAAATTATTGATTATTTCAATCACCATTAACATGCCTGATCATATCTAATCTCATTTAATCAAAGCAGATTCTAGCTCCAGAATTTATAAAATTAGAGTATCTAGGAACCCCAAGTTCTGCAGGCTTGTCTTAAAATGCAGCATACCTCGAGTATTAATAATGTGACTCTAGAATCATAAGACATAGGACATTTTTAAATCTACTTTGTGACTATGAAATTTGCAACTCTTATTTATTTATTTATTTTATTATTATTATTTTTTGAGACGGAGTCTTGCTCTGTCACCAGGCTGGAGTCAGTGGTGCAATCTCGGCTCACTGCAACCTCTGCCTCCTGGGTTCAAGCGATTCTTCCGCCTCAGCCTCCTGAGTAGCTGGGACCACAGGCGCGTGCCACCACGCCCAGCTAATTTTTGTATTTTTAGTAGAGACGGGGCTTCACCATGGCCAGGATGGTCTCGATCGCTTGACCTTGTGATCCGCCCGCCTTGGCCTCCCAAAGTGCTGGGATTACAGGCATGAGTCACTGTGCCCGGCCCTATTTATTTATTTTTTAAGATGGAGTCTTGCTCTGTCACTCAGGCTAGAGTGTAATGGCATGATCTCGACTCACTGAAAACTCCCCCTCCCGGTTTCAAGCAATTCTCCTGTCTCAGCCTTGTGAGTAGCTGGGATTAGAGGCACCCACCATTGTGCCCAGCTAACTTTTGTACTTTTTTAGAGATGGGCTTTCACCATGTTGGCCAGGCTGGTCTTGAACTCCTCACCTCAGGTGATCCGCCTGTCTCGGCCTCCCAAAGTGCTGGGTTTACAGGCATGAGACACCTCGCCCAGCCTGCATCTCTTTAAAGCTTGGTATTATAATACACAATGTTGAAAAATGACACCCTTATGACTATTAAATATTACTATGTATTATGGAATTGGGTTTTCATGTGCAACCTCTAGTCACAGATAGCTGGATTTGTATATTCGTTGTTCCACTAATAGTTAATTTCATTGAATGAATAATTTTACCTCCATGAGCCTCAGTTCTTTCATCTACAAGATCAGAATAATAAAATAACTAACACTGTGGGATTTTATAAGACAATTAGAGAGTCTTACACGTGATAATAGCACAATAGATTTTAGCAGCGGTTGTATTAGTAGTAGCACGAAAGTTCAGTCAATGTTTGTGTGTTTATCTAGATTTTTCCTTTTTTTTTGCATTTGTCAATAATGCACAAAGTAATTTTTATAGTATATAGATTATCTGGTTTTTTAAAATTAGTGTGCTTTGTTGTATAAAGTCTAACAAGTTGGGTTGCTGGATTAAAAATATGAATAATTTTAGGTTCTAGAAAGTATTCCCAAACTACTTTACTGCATAACTATACTAGCAGGGACAGGATAATACAATATCAATTTTACTGGCTTTTACTCACTAAATTTTAATTACAAGACAAAAATGGCAGCTCATTGCTTTTTAAATATTAACTTCTTTGATTAATAATGACTTTAAAAATTTTATGTTACCACTTTTTGAGAATTGATTGTCTTCAACTATCCTCATTTTTATCATTGCATACTGTATAACAAATATTTTATCAGGATATTTTAAATTTTATCTTTCCCCCATAGCTGCTGACAGAAGTGATTCTAATTAGAGTCCAGATCAGGCAATAAAAATGAATTGAGTAAGTTTAAATATACAATGGCTAAATTTATGGTGGAATTATTTTTAATTCCACATTTTAGTGTACCATTTGCAACCTATTTATATGAAAACATCCATTGATTAGGGAAATAATTGCCAAAGACTTTTCTAACAAATTGTTATAAGTAATGTTATTTTTGTTTATAAACCGTATAAGGCTTCATTAATCAATGCATATATTCATAGACTTGGCCTCAAGTTAGTTGATATATTCATGAAATGAGAGTTGAAAAGGTAACACAACAGCAACTATACATTTGGAGTAGAAAACATGTATCACTGAGTATGCTGAATTCTGAATCAAGATTTAAGTACATGCTGTTCTTCAAACTGGGATGTACATGGCCTCACTCCCCAAGGAAATCAGTATTTACCAATCTTATGCAAGTGCAATCCTTAGGCTACTGCAGGATTCCTCCAGGCAGTATTTTGTCTTCCTCACTCTGTGTTCTGCTACCACCGTTTTCATAGCTCCTTCACAGTACTCATCTCTAATTTTTGGTTTACATGTCTGAATCTTCTCTTGGACACCTAGCCCCTGGAGGTCAGGTCCTGTCTCTTTATTTGTGTAGCCTCTGTACCTGGCATGATACCTCATTGGAAAATGAATCAATATTGAATGAATGACTGACCACTGAGATGGTATATAGACAGAAGATCTAATAAAAGAGCAACTTGGGTTGGAAGCGTAATCATGTACCTAAGTCAAAACTCTGTAAGACATCAGTGATAGAACCATAGCTGTTGATAGTGTTGGTCTAATTCTTTTTTGTTTATCTTGAATTCTCTTCTTTAAATATATGCATTTATATTTTTCCCCTTTTATTATACATCCTACAGGCAAAATCAAATGTAATTGCAAACAAATGAACAAACAAAAGCTCTATGGTTAAACTGAAATATTTATGCTCAATAACTAATGCCATTTTTTTCATGTAATGAACTGCTTTGACTAGCCCTGAGGCAAAGCTATTTTGAATCTATAAATGCTCTAAGGTTTAAAGTATAAGACCAGAGGAGCTCCTGTATTATCGGAAAGCCTAATAAGGAAATGCAGTGTGTCTTTTTATTATACTTAGTACTTAGTCACTATAAATGTAGGTGAAAACATATTTATTTATAGATTTTTTACATTGTTAATGACTTGTTGTAAAGCCAAGAAAAAATAAACTTACAGATGATGGCTCTAATAAAAAACATAACAGAAAATTAAATTCCATTTTCAAAATTATCATTTTTACTCTGGCCTAACTAAGACATTTTCAAAAGCAGACAGATTTGGGGGCACATAGTTTAAAGCAACACTAGAGGTATAAAGAAACCATAATGTGCTTTTATTACTTGAGTTTGTACAATGAGTTTTGGGATAAATCAATTGTATTATCACCATTATCGGGTAAAACATGTAGCATTTTACCACGGCAACAGGAACACCTGCTAGCAAAGCTGTTAAACTGTTAAGTTTCCCTATTGCTCAATTCAACTAACAAGCTGCTTTAAACTTCCTCCTAATGTCTGTGTAACATCAGTAATTTTATTCTTCCGGTCCACTCTTGGGGCATATTGTAGAGAGCTATTCATCAATTATCGAGATTCTTTTTTATTCTCCAGAGAAACCAAAAAATTGTAAGCTAGAGGACTTTAGCAGCAAAATTTCTAACTGTATTTACTGTCTTACACATAAGTACACATGATGTACTTAAGTGTCAGTACATCATTGTACATATATTTCACATTCCTTTGAGAAATACGTCAGGAATCATAAATCTCAGTGGAAACCTGTCTTGAATGTTGCCAATATTATCTTACCAGCATATAAAATAATAAATCTCTAGCTTTAAAAGCTGATAATGTCTTTGAATTTTTTTGCTAATTGATTATACTAATATTTTAATTTTAAGTAGTATTATTATTCATCCAAAGAATATTATTGCTGATCATCAGTTATATAGAATTAAAAGTCATTGATAAATTTCATTATGTTTAAAATCTTTGCCATATAGCTTCCCATGTTGACTAGGAATGCACTATAAAGTTGAAATGCAACATTTGCATACTGAGTAGTTCTAAATTATAAACTACATTCCTTAATATTAATGTGGTTTAAATGACACCAGTTATCTACGTCTATGATTCATATTGCCGAGATGTTCCCCTTCCCTAGAATGATGTACTGTCACCGTCCTATTCATTTTGAATGTTGTATTCATAAGGGTTTTGTGACTAGACATCACCGTAAGTCAATGTTATTGGACTATATTTTCAAACAAAACATTTACAGAGACAGTCATCTCACATTCCACACTCAGAGTGCAACACTTGCATGAAGGTCAGATAAAGTCACCATCAACTTATGGATTAGTGTATTGAAAGAGTAAATGAAACCAACAATTTTTGCAATACATTAATAACAGGTTTAATGTATTCATGCTTCACTCCAGAATTCCTAATAGTCTTAAGAGCTCTGCTAGAATTGTGAAGAAAAACAACAACACACACACACACACATTAGGGGCATATGCTTGAGGTTGTCTTTTCTTAAGAAACACAGGAACTATTCAAAACACTTGGTTTATATCAAGACCTTAGAAAGTGTTTGGAAATACTAGCAATGTAACGATTTACTTCAAAATAAACATGATTCATTTATGTTTGCTTACTGTTAACTGGATTGGTATTCTACTAGTACTTTTTTTTTTTTTAATGTCTTGAAGTTTCTCTCATTGAAGTCAACATCTTAATTTTCTTTTCATAGCAATTTGGTGTATTAGAGGTCACAAGTAGTTTGTGGCTACCAAATATTCATATGTAATATTCTATAAGGTTTTTTCTATTTTCATTTTCTCTATTCATATGGCTTAAAAGGAAAACCATATGTATACTGTTAATATATAAAAGATATGCCCAAGTATTAACCTATAGCCACATTACAAAATCCTATGTAAGTGTGAATAAACAGGAAAAGAAAATATATTCCCCATAAGAGACATGGATCATTCTGGAGCCATGAATATTAAATTTAAATTCCCTTGCATAATTTGGGCTTCTTTTACATTACCTTAGATGATTCTCTAAAGAGAAGAATAACATATTTTGTTAAAAGTGTTTCAAAGAAACAAGTTTTTTCTCTAAACAATTAGTAATATTTGACATAAAATGTGAGAACTTTCTGAATTCCTATTATTTTCTCATGTTGACAGCAAATTTACAAGTTCTCAGAGAAAGACATTTAAAGTTAGTATATAACAAACCAACCAACAACAGAGCCGCAATCAAGAATCACCTAACTATCATTCATAAAGGATCTCCTTAATAAAACATGTAACATGCACAAATTAATAAATGTACAGTCATTTGGCAGATAAAATAAATTAATTTTGTATGGAAAATTGCAATGTACCACAGGTAGGCTAATTTATCTTAAACTCAAGCCCATAATTCAGACTATGATGACATACATTTATTTTATATTTCAGTATGGAACTTAGTGCAGGGGAATGCTACACTCATTCATCATCCAGTACCATAATCTTGCTTCCCAATTATGCTTTCTGGGGGCTCAGTCAAGAGAAGCAGTGGCAACCGACATCAGAGCTTTAATTAAAGAGCAAAAAATATGAATGCTTTGGTGGAAATAAGTCTGTGTACCTTGCATTTTAAGGTAAGTTTGGCTAAGACATTATATTAATTAACATTTACTGGCCATACATTACTTCTAGTCTTTAGTTAGTTTAAATATTCTCAACAGTTTAATCACTTCCTTTTGGATGCTTCCTGAAGGGGTATGGTACGGGATATGGGGGTGGAATAAACTAAATAGCAAAAACCAAAATGATCCTGTTCCCTCTGTTAACGATAAACATTTTGAAGAGATAAGATGTCATCTGTCTATCTGTAGATTTATTTTAACCATGTTACATTTTTTAAAATTTTACTCTTTACAATTATCATAAGGATGCCATTCTTACAGTGTACTTCACATCAGTTCATTGCTATGCAGTACAACCACCTCTGGAAGGTAATGTTCACTTCACAGATGAAGAAAGCAAAGAATAAAGAGACTTGCTCTCTTGCCTAGGGTTACATTATAAGTTAGTGGCAAAATGTGTATTAAAATTCAGGTCTCCAGAGTCCCAGTGTTTTAATTAGCTTAATAATCCATGCTAACTTTCATGATTGCTAGGGCTTAGGTTTTGGTATTCTTTAACACTATTCTCAACACCTATGAAAAACAGCTGCCCTTCATAAGGTTAATGCAAACTATGAGTTACACCAATTATGCAAATCCTAATCTTTGTAACTTATCTACCTCCAGGGTGCTTAGTGCACTGTGAACATGTACTTTATTTCTTATTCAGAGCTTTCATCAACTTCTATGAGCACTTTCCTTTTATACTATTAACAACAAAAACAAAACCATTAATTCAATTTACCACATTTAAACTTATAATGAAGGTATAATTATCCTAACTGTATCAATAAAAAAATTAATGTTCAGTGACTTGTCCATGGCTGCATACCTAATAAGAATTAGAATGATAATTTAATTCTGAGACTTGATCAAGTATTGCAATACATAATCTTTGTGTGTAAGGTTGATTGTTAAAAGAAATAGTTTGATACTGCTAGGAAAATCAGATCAATAAATGAATTTGAAAAGCTATATATTTCATCAAAATTATTTATATGTAAAATTTTTTCCTAGGCTCATCTTCATTTCGTCATGATTTATATTCTACACCTGATTCCTTCCTTCCTTCATTCATTCATTCAAACAGCCAACTGAAAAATATTGAGCTAATTGCTGGGGGCATAAAGCCAAGGAAAATGATTTTAAGTGATGCTATTATGGTCTTTAAAAATGGCTAAGATAGATAGTACATTAAAGTGAACCGACTTCAGATGCAGTGGTCAGAAAAGACCTCTCCCAGGATATATTATACTTAAATTGTGTATTAAAGAATAAGCAGGAACTACTATATTGAGAATGGGAAAAGCACATTTCAGTAGAAAGAAAAATAGACAAAACCTTCATCATAATTGAGCTTATACTTGGAAGAGGAGACAAACAGCAAAGAAAGTAAATAAGTAAAAGTTGCAGTATGTGACATAAAGAGAAGTGACAAGGCAAGCCAGAAACAAGGAGGTGTCGAGGAGTTCTTTCTTTTGGATAGGATGCTGCAGAAAGTCTCACTAAGAAGGGGCCATGAATACAATCTGAAAGAAATGAAATGGAAAGCCAAGAGGCACTCTGGGAAAAGATGTCCCAGGCAGATTAGTAGTGAGAAAGATAGCTTTTGTTGGATTTGGAGAATGGGAGGGAGAACTCAATAATGGAATAGGAGAACAATTAAGATGAATTCATACTGTCCAAAGAGCTAGATAATTATGACCTGAACAAGGATGGTAGTGATAGACAGAATGATGTGTGTTGAGTTGAGCTATATTTTGGAGGCAGAATCAACAGAACATACTTTATAGTGAGATAAAAGGAGAGAAATTATCAATAACTACCAAATTTTCACTGGTACATGGGATGCTTTTGACTGAATTAGAAAAGACATGACATCAAGTGTCAGGGTATAATATTCTAGTTATCTTTATTAAGTTTGTGATGCTTATAAAATTTTCAGAGGATATTTCAAGTAAACAGAGGTCCAGTAATATTTATTATAATTAAATTGATAGTCCCTCCATTTCTCATGCTTCTACTCAGCACAGTCTTAGAACTCTGATGCAATTGCTACTTACAAATTAAATTTAAATGTGAAATTCTAATGAGTGTTAAACCAATTTATTTAGAAGCAAAGGAATGGTTTTAGTCTTACATAAACAGATTCACAAAAGAGGTGATTTTGTCAGTAGTTAACAATTAATTCAAAATATCAGTATAATAATCAACAGATTTTGAACAGAAATATTACAGACACATCAAAAAATCAAAACTAATAATCTTTATTATTTCATTCCTATTTGACTTGTACTTGGTAACTATGTGTGCTTCTCAAGGCATTATAATCTTGAACTCACTGACAAGTGTAATCTGAAGTTCAAATAAAATGACAATATAAGAGATTGCTTGAATGACATGAAGATATATTAAAGGTTACACATCAGAACTGCTTCATGGCAGGCTGTGGATGTGTTTTGTTTGTCAGGTATAGTGTCTTAAAAATGATACATTGAATGTCATTAGGCAGGATATGTTCTTTCTAGTTAGCCTGAGATGCCACCTCTTCCTATTGTCTTCACCATTGTGCTGTTTTTCTGGTCCTTGACATGATTTTACTTTGTTAACCTGCTACAGTTACTTTAATATCTATCTAAACTGATACAGGTTAAGACTATCTGGCAAAGTATTGTGAATGATGATTTTTAAAAAGAAGATTTAATTTACTGTAGCCTTGTAGTATAATTTGAAGTCATGTAGCGTGATGCCTCCAGCTTTGTTCTTTTTGCTTAGGATTGTCTTGGCTATACGGGCTCTTTTTTGGTTCCATATGAAATATAAACTAGTTTTTTATAATTCTGTGAATAAAGTCAATGGTAGCTTGATGGGGATAGCATTTGAATCTATAAATTACTTTATAGATTTATAGAAAATGACAGTATGACCATTTTCATGATATTGATTCTTCTTAAACATGAACATGACTTGTTTGTGTCCTCCCTGATTTCCTTGAACAGGGGTTTGTAGCTCTCCTTGAAGAGTTCCTTCACATCCCTTTAAGTTGCATTCCTATTTTATTCTCTTTGTAGCAATTGCGAATGGGAGTTCTTCATAATTTTTGCTGTTTGTCTATTATTGGTGTATAGGAATGCTTGTGAATTTTGCACAATGATTTTGTATCCTGAGATTTTGCTGTAGTTGCTTATCAGCTTAAGGAGATTTTGGACTATGGTGATAAGGTTTTCTAAATATACAATTATGTCATCTGCAAACAGACAATTTGACTTCCTCTCCTCCTATTTGAATACTATTTATTTCTTTCTCTTGCCTGATTGCCCTGGCCAGAACGTCCAGTACTAGATTGAATTGGAGTGGTGAGAGAGGGCATCCTTGTCTTGTGCCAGTTTTCAAAGGGAATGCGTCCAGCTTTTGCCCATTCAGTATGATACTAGCTGTGGGTTTGTCATAAATAGCTCTTATTATTTTGAGATACATTCCATCAACACCCATTTTATGGAGAGTTTTTAGCAGGAAGTAGTGTTGAAGTTTATTGAAGGTCTTTTCTACATCTATTGAGATAATCATGTGGTTTTTGTCATTGGTTCTGTTTACATGATGGATTATGTTTATTGATTTCCATATATTGAACCAGCCTTGCATCCAAGGAATGAAGCCAACTTGATTGTAGTGGATAAGGTTTTTGATATGCTGCTAGAAACAGCATGGTACTGGTACAAAAACAGATGTATATAGACCAATGGAACAGAAAAGAGGCCTCAGAAATAACTCCACACATCTACATCCATTTGATCTTTGAGAAACCTGACAAAAACAGGCAATGGGCGAAAGTATTCCCTATTTAATAAATGGTGTTGGGGAACTGGCTACCCATATGCAGGAAACAGAAACTGGACCCCTTATACAAAAGTTAACTCAGTATGGATTAAAGACTTAAACATAAGACCTGAAACCATACAAACCCTAGAAGAAAATCTAGGCAATACCATTTAGGACATAGGCATAGGCAAAGACTTCTTCTTGACTAAAACACCAAAAGCAATGGCAACAAAAGCCAAAATTGACAAATGGGATCTAATTAAACTAAAGAGCTTCTGCACAGCAAAAGAAACTATCATCAGAGTAAACAGGCAACCTACAGAATGGGAGAAAAATTTTGCAATCTATCCATCTGACAAAGGGCTAATATCCAGAATCTACGAGGAACTTAAACAGATTTACAAGAAAAAAAAACAAACATCAAAAAGCAAGTAAAGGATATGAACAGACACTTCTCCAAATAAGACATTTATGTGGCCAAGAAACATAAGAAAGAAAGCTCATCATCACTGGTCATTAAAGAAATGCCAATCAGAACCACAATGAGATACCATCTCATGCCAGTTAGAATGGTGAAAAAGTCAGAAAACAACAGATGCTGACGAGGCTATGGAGAAATAGCAATGCTTTTACACTGTTGGTTATAAATTAGTTCAACCATTGTGGAAGAAAGTGTGGCAATTCCTCAAGGATCTAGAAATAGAAATACCATTTGGCCTAGTAATCCCATTACTGGGTATATACCCAAAGGATTATAAATTATTCTGCTATAAAGACACACGCACACGTATGTTTATTGCACCTCTATTTACAATAGCAAAGACTTGGAACCAAGCCAAATGCCCATCAATGATAGACTAGATTAAGAAAATGGGGCACATATACACCATGGAATACTATGCAGCCATAAAAAAGGATGAGTTTATGTCTTTGCAGGGACATGGATGAGGCTGGAAACCATCATCCTCAGCAAACTAACACAGGAACGGAAAAGCAAACACTGCAGGTTCTAACTCATAAGTGGGAGTTGAACAATGAGAATACATGGACACAAAGGGGAACATCACACACCAGGGCCTGTCGGGGGCTGGGGGATGGGGGAGGGATAGCATAAGCAGAAATACCTAATGTAGATGACAGGTTGATGGGTGCAGCAAACCACTGTGGCACGTGTATACCTATGTAACAAACCTACATGTTCTGCACATGTATCCCATAATTTAAGGTATAATAAAATAAAATAAAGTCTTTATAGAATTCCTTTTGCTGAATTGTGTTTTGGAGTTTCCATCAGTTTATGCTGAAATATGTTGAAGAAACACACCTATAGATCCTATCACAGTGTCCAAGGTAAGAATGTTGTTGAGAATGTTATTCATTACAGTACACAGCATTCCTTTTATGAAATGATAATCAAATCTTTATTTATAGTATTATTAAACTGTTACTCTAATTAATTGGCTCATTGTTAATCTCAGAATAGTGTTATTTTAGGAACTGATTTTACTCCTTGTTTTCACTGGTTGCTTAAAAATTTAGGTCAGAGATGACAAACAAGACCTGTGCTAGGAAGAATTCTAACATGACCCACCTTCACATTACCCTTGTACAATCTCCTGTTGAGTGAAGGTGAAATTTGTGGTTAAGGTATTTTTCAGATGTAATCAAGGCTCTAAATTAGTCGATTTTAAGATAAAGAGATTATCTGGGTGAATGTAACCTAAAAATATAAGCCTTTGAAATCTGAATCTAGAGATCAAAGGCAGAGGAAGTCAAAGATTCAAGGGGTTAGAGGGATTCAAGTTGAGGTATAGTCTCTCCTCTGGCTTTAAAGATGGATGGGACCAAGTGGCAATAAATATGGGTGGACACTGGGAGCCGAGCCGGAAGTATCCCCAGGAAGAAAATCAGTCCTGAGTTCTATAGTTGAAAGAAATTGAATTTAACCAAAAAGCAAATGTGTTAGAAAAGCATTCTTCTCCTACAGACTCCAGAAATTAACCAATTCTGGCCAACACTTTGATTTTTGCTTTCTAAGATTTGAGCCATTTTGTAAGAAATCTAGCTGCACAATGCCTGAGCTTCAGACCAAAAGAATGTAAGCTAGTAAATGGGCATTGTTTTAAGCTACTAAGTTTGTGATAATTTGTTATACAGCAATAGAAAACTAACACAGGCTACTATGTCAAGAACTGTGAATACTCTGAAATTTTATCCTACAGGCAACCTAAGATTTAACTTTACAGTTTCATATCTGTTGGTAGGAGACATGAGACTCCTGGATGAGAAACAAAAGGTTTTAACGACAGCAAACACCAGAGTTTCAGGACTTGTGCTGGTTCCCTAAACCCCGATTCTCATAGAACAATGCAGAGAGGGCCAGGTGATGCTTGAACACATTGGGTCCCATTATAGGATAAGAACTTCCTGCATAGAAAAAAAAAGTGTTTTACAATGAGTAGTAAGCCTGCTTGACTTTCACCCCAGAATGAGACATCGTCCTTATTAAACTGGATAGTATATAAATATGCCCCTTCTTCCCCATGAGAGACACTATTTCTATCTTTTAATGCTGCTTACTGTTCAAAGGCTATCGGTGATGAGTAGAAACATGAGAATCTTCTACCAATGTCTTATACTTGCAGTTTTTTTATTGAACAGAAGCTGGTATCACATAAAGTGTACCATAAAGTATACATATAAAGTATATATTCTTGAAGGTGGAGTAAAGAATGTTTATTGACAGAGTTCCATATGTAGACATACACAAAGAATAAGTCTTCAAATTATATATATTAAAATAAAACTACTTTCCTGGCTTAAAATGAAACATGTGATCTACCCATAACATGTGTGTATAAATGTATAGTACGTTTTAATTACACTTACTATTATCTCACATTCATATTGCTAACTTTGCTTTTCTCTTTCTTCCTTCACCATTTCTACTGCATATTGTGGTTTTGTATTTTCTGAATCCTTCAAAAATTTGAAGAATTGTGTTCAATCAATGTCAATTAAAACAGTAATTTGAAAAGAAATAGTACAATAGAAAAAGTATATTTGTAGCCTTCCCATGCCTATATATATTGTAAAGCCTATGATTGGCAACGGGTTTGGATCAATAGACTAGATTAATAGTGACATTCCTAGCAGCTTTAAGGGTTTTGTTGCAGGTATAGAGTGCTATAAAGGAAAGAATTCTGAGACAGTTAGATGTTGTTACTATTGTCCTGGTTAATTTAAAATCTCTGAATAACCCTTAAATCTGACCAAGCTTCAGACCTATACCACTTATTATTAAGGAAAAGAGATGTTCTTTTCATGAGGATTAGACAAATTCAGTTTCCACGTCCACCCCTAAACCAACTGCTGTGGAAAAAATCAGGCCTATTTACTTTGTCCTAAATTACTGTCTATCTGGGAGCCAGTCTTGATAGCAAATGAGATAAAGTTAACTGATAAACTTGGATTAAGCAGAGACCCACTCTGGATCTGGAGAGGGGTCAATCCCACTCAAAACTCACTGGCTTTTGAGTGGAGTAAAGGGACAGAGTAGAACAAATATTGGAACTTAATCTACATGACTGCTACTTGAATGAAGGCAAACATTCTATACCATAGAATGAGAAGCTAAGGCACACATCTCATAGTAAGTGGCAAGGTCAGATTCTTAGGCTAAATATTTTGACCTCAGGTCCACTGTTTTTATCCCTATGTTCTGCTCTCTTGTGACATGATAAGTAAAATCAATCTAACCTTTTAATGAAAGCAGAATTAGAAGTATGGAAAAGGAGTGATAATGAGATGAATAGGCTCTTGGGGGAATAATTATATCATCAAGGAGGAAGACACCTAGAAAGAGGAATTCTGGGTTGGGTTTTTTTGAGATAATATTTGACTGGTATGTGAATTTACCTAGTTAAGGATCTTCAATTACTCAAGAGGTGTCTACTCAATGGTAGATTGCAAAATCTGTGCTACGAGAGCACTTTTGCAGAGTCACTATCCCACTGTGACTTTTTCCAGAACAGCTCAGACTAAAACAAAGAAAACAAATTCCCATGAAAACTTAACTAAAAGGTCACAGAAAGGAGAGGCAGAACTCATTAATTTTTTTCAGGGCCTGAGGGTTCATTCTTTAAAATCTGTGCCACATTTGCACGTGCGGTTTGCATGAAGATTTTCTTTTGTATCAAAGCACACCCTCTCCAGGTTGCAATAACCTAATGCCTAGTTGCCTTTTGGCTCCATGCCCTGGGGTTAGCTGAGGCAGCCTTGTAAATTCAGGAACATCTTTCTTGTATTTGTGAATTATCCAAGGTAGACTTGCTTCATGTCAGAGTCTACTCTTTAAATAATCTTAAAGTAGTTATTTCCTTTGTGAAGTGCATACAAATGAGTTGAAACAGTAATATCCACATTAATTGTTAAATTTTGTTATTTTCGATGGCCACTTAATGTAAAACCGAGCTATAGTAATGTTATTTTCCCAGAAAAGATGCAAAAAAATTAATATGACAAATGATAATCTCTGATTTTTATCTGTAAATTCAGGAGTTGATGTAAGCCCAAAATTTTGAAGGTGTACATAGTCTGGCTGAAATTAGTCTTTTTTCTCTCCTCTCTATCAAGAAACAAGATGAAGTACAGTAAAGGAAGAGAAGAATTAGAAGCAAGTTCAGGAACATTCACTACTACTTATATTCTGCTCCTTATTGGAAATCTGCTTACGTTTTGAAAAGGAGAGTAGAGGGAACTTGTGGAAATCTTTTTTAGAACACGGAAAGGACCAAATTGGAGAGCAGGAGGCAGTTGTTTCCAATTTTTTTCTTTATAGAAGCAATCACTACTTTTAAAATAAAAGTCAATAAATTTTTTGATGCATAGTTACAAGCTTATAAAGATCTTCGTAAGGTAGGCATTTATGATTATAGCAATATTTTGTGTATTATGAAATGTATATAACAACATGAAATTAAAATGAATGGGATAAATAACATTTTTAGGAAATGTTATTATTGTGTTATATTTATTAGTGATGCTAAAAACATAAACATTTTATTAAAATTAGTGCTTGCAGGGTGATTAAATACACATTATCATTGTGAAAATCTTCACTTAAAACTTCATGCTGGAATGACTTGCAGGTCTGATTCTAAATGGTTCTGTTTATTGAGACATTCTGATGATTGGCTTAATAACTGTCATTACTGGAAAAATCAAGTGGTAAAAATGAAATAAGTCCAAATACAAGAAATTCATGGTGCCTGCAGTTGCAAAATCTTTGAACTCATATTTCAATCCCACCCACCAATAATGTGAATATTTTGTTGAAATGGGCTAGCAAGTTTTGAGCTTCACTGATATTCAGCAGTTGTTCTTCCACATTAAAAAATGCTGTATATTCATTTTCATATTTTTATAAGATATGGCCAAAGCTAGTCACAGAAATTTGCTTAGAAGATTTATAATCAGATTAGAGAACTGGTATTCTAAGTTTTTAAAGCATATTGTATACAGATTTTTTTAGTTAGCACTATTTGTTTTCAGCAACAAATTTACCTAAAAATTGACATTATTTAAAACTGTCATTATTGAAAATATTCACCCAATTTCCTCCAATGTTAACATCTTACAAAATCATAGGATATTTGTCAAAATTGAGACCTTAACATTGGTACTATGCTATTAACTAAACTACATTTTATATACACATTCTGCATTTTTTTCTGTATTCCAGAATCCAGTCCAGGACACCACATTGTACTTAGTGTCATGCCACCTGTATTAGTTCATTCTTACACTGCTATTAATAAAGACATACCCGAGACTGGGTAATTTATAAAGGAAAGAAGTTTAATTGACTCATAGTTCAGCACGGCTGGGGAAGTCCTCAGAAAACTTACAGTCATGGCAGAAGGGAAAGCAACATTTCCTTCTTTACATGGTGGCAGGAAAGAGAAAAATGAGAGCTGAGTGAAGGGGGAAGCTCCTTATAAAACCATGAGATCTTGTGACACCTTATTCATTATCACTAGAGTAGCATGGGAAACTGTCCCCATGATTAAGTTAGCTCCCACTAGGTCCCTCTCACCACATATAGGAATTACAATTCAAGATGAGATATGGGTGGGAACATAGTCAAACCATATCACCACCTTAGTCTCCTTTGATCTATGATACTTTCTCAGTTTCTCTTTTATTAAATAATATTGGCAGTTTTGAAGAGTAATAATTAGGTATTGTGTATCATGTTTCTGATTTTAAGTCGTCTGATGTTTTCACATGTGTTTTGAGAATGCCATAGAGATTCGTTGCCCTTCTCATGACATTGTGGTACACAATATCAACATGACTGATCACTGCTGGTTAGCCTTGATTAATCACTTGGTTAGGATGGTGTCTGAAATATTTTTTCACTACAAAATTATTTTTTCCTTTTATTTATTTTTGAAAGATAGTCATTAAATGCAATTCACTCTTAAAGAGAGAAACATACTCCACTTTGAATATAAAAAAAGCCTGGAATGTTACTTTGAGCTTTTGTGAGGGTTTCTCAGAGTTCTTTTGGTTCTCCAGAAAGATACTGTTATAGGTACTTGATAGTGAAAGCGTGTCAGCAAGTTATCATGGAGGGATTGTAAAGGTTAGGAGGAAATCTATCCTAGGATACACCTTGTGCATTCCTTCCTGGAGTTGGGGTAAGAACATAGTTAAAATACCAGTGGATGGGCCATGGCATAGACAGCCAAGCGAAAGCCAAAGTTAGGCCCACAGACGCTTCTGATATCTCTCTATTACATTGCAAATGATCTGATAACTTAGAAACTGAAAAACGAAAAGAAAAGAAAAGATCAGGACAGAAATGAGACAGAGAAAGACAAAGATAATACTTCTATATTCAATCAAATTTCTGAAATGGTGTCTGATCAGAATTTCTTCAGAGAGAAAGACTCACTGAAGATAGAATTTTAACACTTAATCAAACTATCTAGAAAGACTATAATGATTGAGAAATCACTGGATTAGGTAATAAGAACTCAGAATTAAGTAGATAGAAATTTCTATTATTACACAATAATAGCAGCTCATGTTAGAAATTAAGTTGAATTATACAAAAATTTTAAAAAACAAGATTTGTTTTAAACATCAGAGTTGTTACTATCAGGTTTGTACTCCTCACACAAATGTGGCATGCTTATTAAAGGATACAAACACGACGTCTGTTAGAGTAAGACTGGCTGGATGACAAGCAAATTAGTACAAGATATTAAAACCATGCTTCTGATTAGGCTAAACAGAATATATTTTCCATTCATTTTATAAGACCCCATGGAGATAAAAGTCAATAAAAGGGAAAGAGTATAATTTGGTGTTGATGAGTCTAAGTGTTGGAGTCAGAGAGACTAAGGTTTCAATTCAATTTACTGTTCATTAATGCCATAACATTGCTGACTTTCCTTGAACGCTTTGAACTTCAGTTTACTCATTTCTTAAATAGAGACAACAATGCCTGCTTTACAGGATTATTATGAGAACTAAATAAGATCACATACGTGGTCATCAAACACAACGTGCCACGCTTAATAGGTAATCAATAAATCATAGCTACCTACCACTCATTATTGTTATTCTGAGTATCTATTTCGATTCCTAAAATAATAAGAAATAAAAACCAAATTTGTGAAGTCCAGCCATGAGCAGAGATGGCAAAGGAGAAACAGAGTAAAAATAAGAATAAAAGTTCATAGAGTATGAGATAAGAGATCAATTGAGGCATAGAATTTTCATCAGGAAAATCACTTCCATGGAGAAGACCTAAGTTTTGAGAAGAAAACTGAGTGTAGGTTGACTGAGTTGATGATAGTCTGTACAGATACCCAGGCCTGCTCTTCTAAGCAGTAATTCACACTCAAATATAGGACAGCCCTTTATTTAATAGCTAAGGCAATTAGAATTTATTTTACCTTACATATTTTAACTTATAAGTCCTAATTAAGATTATTTTACAAATACAATGTGGTATTGCACGCCAAATATACATTCATATAAATGCTTTCAATTTTTTTTTAACATTTTATTTCTCATGGCTGACCAAGCATAAAAGATTAATTGATGTAAATTTTTAAAATAATGCTTAGCTATTATTTTTTCAATATTATTATTGTTTCTAGATAAAGAGATGTCATTTCTACAGGAATGCTGGAAGGTAGTTAATTTCTTTTTATGCTGAGGGTTACAGGCTTTTAAATTTATAGGTCTATTTCAGGCCTCATTTAGCTATTAAGAAATTTACACTATTTTTTTTACTTTCATAATGGCCAGAGATGCTGCAGTATAAACTGAAAAGGGAAGGATAAGAGAAAAAAATCCTTAAATTTTCATTACAGTTATAATTTCCTCTCATCAAAGGACCTCAGAAACTCCCCTGCTGTATCAATTTTGCCGGATAGTTAATTTCTCTGCCCAAGCAGGATAAACATATGTGCTGACATAACAATACCCAATGTTTCAAGATTCTCAAGGATATTAATAAAAAGCTATTTCTTATGGGAACCTTGAAATTTTTCTTCCCCAGGAAAGATTGCGGATCAGGATTTGTTATCTCCAAATATTAAGGTAATTAGTGCTGGGTGATTTTTTAAAAATACACTGTTCACACTGGTCCAGATAAATACTGAAGTTTGGAGGATGCTTACTTTAACTTTATTGAAACTGAAAATTCTGTTGTTTGCAAATTTGAATTGCAAGTCTGTGGGGGAAAGATTTATCTTGCAAGATTTTGAGAGCATCATCTTGCTGGTTAAAATGAAAATACTACATGCATGGCCATTCCCTACTTTTTCAGCATTCTCTCGGTCAACTTAAAAAGAGATGAAACAAACCCAGAAGTGCAGAGACATTAAAAAGGCAAATGTGAACTTTCAAAATCTTCATCAGTGAGGTGATTTTTGTTTGTTTTAGTTTTATTGAATGTTTCAATAGGGAAATGATTGTGAACCAAGTACCTTGCTCATGTGTCTAGCCCCTCCTCTCTGCTCTACCTTCCATTCTTTAGTCTATTACAAGCGTGGAGCCTCCTTGGAAGTCCACAGGAACTCCTTGCTTGCATCAGCTCAGGAGGGATGCAGAGCAAGGTGAGAAACAGGCCTGGAGACTGCAATGGCAGATTGAGCAGCTTGTGCAGTATCATTTCACATGCTATCGTATCCCCTTATGTCACATTTTTCTGGTGCCGACAAGAAATCAGCTAAGGGCAGAGTGAGAGAAAGCTGTTGTAGCAAATGGTCTTCTTGCTGGTTTTAACAAAACAGTCACACTAGTGAAGAGC
The DNA here is from genome assembly GCA_963573385.1 of Cacajao melanocephalus. NCBI lineage: Eukaryota > Metazoa > Chordata > Mammalia > Primates > Pitheciidae > Cacajao > Cacajao melanocephalus. The sequence continues at coordinate 18,165 of CAUYLG010071188.1, read as the reverse complement.
TGCCTCCTCTTGCATTCTGCTTCCACTGTCTTGAGTCCATTTCTGGACCCCAGCCAACTCCCAGCTGGTAGTACACTACAATGCTGTCATGTCATCAACCCAGTCAAGATGTTCCAGCGTTTGTGTGTGCGTTTTTTTAAATTTGCCAACTTGGCTGTTTCCCCACAAATTGCATGGAATAATAATTTTTTAAAAGAAAGCTTAGCTTCTATTACCCATGGGTGAGCAGGTTTTTGGAGATTGCTCGGTAAACAGAATTCAGGTCAAAAGAAAGTGAAAATGAATAGGCACTCCTATTTAGATATTCAGCGAGTCATATTTCCATCCTAAAAGTCCAACGTAAGGTAGGTCAGAAAGAGCATCTGATATCACAAGTAAGCTTAAATATGTTTTATTTCTTCACTGTATAGTAACACCTCACTTTTTGACAGTTTACTTTTTGTGTATGTGTGTATGTGCATGTATATATGAGTTTATTTTATAAAAGCTCTTTTGGCCAAAGATCAAAACACTTTCTATGAAGTAATTGATAATAAAGTGCCCACAAGAAGAAAATCATTTTCTGCCCAACAATACAAGATGGTTTATTTGAGAGAAACTTGGGTTTGTTGAAAGAAAAAACAAGCATTTGTGGATATTTTTAATAATTTGAACATATGGTCTGAGCAGACGCAGAGAAGGCACTTTTTAAACTTGATGTCAGATCACATCACATTATGTTGATTTATAATGTATAATGTGATATGTTGCAGATTTTTAATAAATGGGCTTTCTTCATCATCTCAACTAGGAAATATTTTGGGGGTGCTTATTCAGTGATACTCTTTGGAATTGAGTAGTTCTCCAGTAACACCCTTTCAAGATCCTGACAATCTTCTTGTACTTTACTTACTTCTTTTATCAGGTAGGGGAGCAAACAGATATAACAAAAATAAAGTTTTACCAGAAAAAATATTTATTTTTTTATTTTTATTTTTTACATCCACTAGAGGAAATAAAGTTTCATTATCTAGGTCGGCAGTAGAAATTTGGCAATAGGAAAAAAGCAGGTTTTTGGATGGAGGAGTTCTAATGAAAGGGATGAGAAGCTGTGGAATGAAAGGAGAAAGGAAAATAGAAGCATTGCTGTGTTGCAGTCCTGACCTGAATGCCATGTGCACTGAGTGTGTGCTGAGCCAGTGTGCTGATATGCCATATTCTTTCTGAGAACTCTCTCTGAAAGAGAAGCTGTTCAGATTTTTAAAATACCTTTCATCTCTAATATTCAAACTGTTTTTCTAAGAAAAAAATAAACTTTAAAAGTCTGTTATTTTTCAAGGAGAAACAGTAACATAAGTAGATTAAGTCATCAATGTGAGATTTTGCTGGAATCTTCTTGGAAAATTAATATAAAACTACAACTTTCAGATCATTATTCCAACTTTCCCTTTCTCTCTTTTATTTACAGCTTATAATTCAAATCATCAGAAATCTTTAATTAAATGAGTATCTTTGAAGCACTATATAGTCACATACATACACCTAGAGAAATGAATTAAAACAAATTAGACAGTGATGCACCATTTACCTAGATGATTACCATGAGACAGTGTAAAAATATGAAAAGAGACATAAGAAAAGCACAAATCACTTGAGAGAATATTAAGTCAATAATGCACATGAATTATTTGGCCAGTGAATTTTATATGCAAACAAGCAAATGAGAAGATGTGATGGCGGGGCTAGGTTTGTCTGTTACACAGTACTTCTAACACCAGGCACAAAGATATATGAAAAATATTTGTTGAATAAATGAATTTATTCATTCTAGAAAGTATTTATTCAATGTCATCTAAATAAAAGTAAAGTAACAGAAGATTTTATTATCCTCTTTTAATAATGCAAGATGAGAAAGAAAATCTGTTTCTATTTTCAATTAGTGTATCTAGTGCATTTATTCTAGCAGGGCCGCAGCTAATTGCTTTCTGTGGTTTATTTAGTTTTATTTTCATTAATATCTCTATTTTAGAATTAAGAAAAAATAAAGGCAATTTTTAGAGTTGGTGAGTAATTCATCTAATCTCAATAATTAGTACATGGTGAAACTAAGGCAGCAAGAGCTCTGAGTCAACACACTATTGCTCAAAAGCTTTCAAGAAGACACAGCAAAGTTTTTTTTATAGTATTAAAGTATCAATTGTTTCAGATCCCTTCGATGAATGAAAAGTGGAAATCTTTGATGGTATGGATTTCATGGCTTGAGAGAAATATGTAAAAATCAACCAGTAAACTAACTAACTACATTACATATGGTTTAGTTTCAGATGGTGTATGCAAAGGCATTGAAGCATGGGAGGGTCTGAAGATCCAAGTTCTGATCTACATTTTGTCAGTAACAAAGAACAAGATATTGTGGTATGGCAATGTGATGCCAAGGAAATCAACAACAAAAAAAATGACCAAAGTAATTCATCAAAGAAATTGACTTAATGTCAGAACAAAGAATATGTTTCTGGAAAGGAGAAATAAATGTCAATAGCCAGATATTTTGCTAACATTTAACTCATTTCTACCTGCTTTTCAGGCTAGTGTTTCTGCTGCAGGTTCAACTTATCCTGAGAAAAGAAACAGTAATTTGTATATCACTTAGGATTCAGTTTGGTGATGAGAAACAGACCAGTCATCTAATTAAGGAAGAATGATATTTCTTTCTCACCTTAAAGTCCAGAGGAGAGTCTAGACTCTAGATATGGTGACTTTGCTTCACAATGTCCTTTGAATACTGCGGCCCCTTTATCTTATTCTGTTGTGTTCCTCGTCCTCTCCAAAGGTCACTTCATAATCGCCAAAGACCAGTCCTTTCCTGCTATCTTGCTTGCATTCCGAAAAATGAAAAGGAGGAAAAGATGATGAAGAGGAGACAAGTGTACCTTTAGCTGTATTTTAAGGAAGCAGGAAAAACACAGAAAAACTTTTTTCTTTTTACATGTCAATGGCTAGTACTCAGTTACATGACCTGGAATATTGGGCAATTATAAAATTATTGTTTTTTATGGTAGTCAGCTAAAAATAGGCAAGTTTATAAATATCACTAGAGAAGAAGGAGAGAGTGGTTGTTGAAAGATTAGTAGTAGTCTCTGTCAGAGTTAGTATTTATTTAGAAAATTGCGTTTCTTATTTTTGTTTTTATTCTCTCTATCTTTTGTTTTTTCAAAATTAACCTAAAGCTCACTTCTTCCAGAGCTATCTCCCATCCATAGGAAACATGGGGAATCTGTTGCTGTTTCCAGTATTTGCTGAGGGTCATGAGAAATATTTGCCTATCTGAGCAACTTTTGCCTCAGAAGCGTAAAAAACATGCCACAAGTGACCTTTACAAAGAGGTTCACGAAGCCATGTGAAATGACTTCTATATTTTTCTCATACATGATCTTTTATGTAGTTTTCGTTTGTGAGTTCAATAAGACACTAAATGACAACTAACCCAGGCTGAGTTGTTATTCCTGAAACATTATTTGTGATTTAGGCTATTTCTTATTCTTAATTCAATATATTCAAATACTGTTAACCACACTCATTCTTCATAGGACTCTGTGTCACAGTCAGAGTGTAAAACATTTTCCAATTAATTTATATCCATCCTTCACCACTCTAGCTTCAGTTCTTCTTTATCTTGACAAGAACCCTCTCCTCCTCTTAGAAAGCTAAGAAATTTCACCTTTATTATCCTTAAGGTAGGGCTATTACTGTCAAAGTTTCAGCAAAATGAGTAACCAAAATATTTAGCTTTGGAGTCCAAAGGCATAGAGAGTAGTGATAATTATTAACAGGAAAAGCTCTCTGGATATAAAGCATGTTTTTTGGAGCAACAAATACTTACCCGAATCCTGGCCTAAGCAGTAGGTACAGACAAATGGTGATTGTTTACATAAAATAAAGCTTGTTTAATCCAGGGAATGGAACGGAAAAGTTAAAGAGAGGAGCAATAACATTAGTCACTATTATGTGTCTCTGAAAATATACTTAGTATTCCTCCTGGTGTCAAATATACAGTATACTACCATAAAGATATTTGGGGATCCAAAAGCAAAGGGATCTTTTGCATCATTACTTTGTTGTAATCTAGGAAACTAAGACCTCTGAGTTTTTTTTCTCACTATTTTGGTTGTCAAAGAGTAAAACAGAAAGAGTGGTTACCGCAAGTCTATACAGTTAAGCCCTGAGACAGATCCTGGAATATTCCAATAGTTTAGGTGAGCATGCAAAATTCCTCTTTACTGAGAACATTATAGAATTAGATGAATGAGAGAACAGCCTAGGAAGCTTTGTAGTTGCACAAGAGGTATCTCTGCTGCTATATGTTTGGACTGTGCTACTATGGAACACAAGGAAATATATCAACAGAGCCCAGTGGAGATAAATGTAGGAACACAGAAGACTGTTGCTGCTCACTTCATCACCTAGTAGCTTTGGAAACTTGATGAAGGCACAGAGTAGGAAATCCATGGCTGAGCCTGGAAAAGAAATGGCAAAGAAAAATAAGGCATTTCTTGGCCACTGATGTCCCTGTATCCCTTCTTCCTAAATGACTTGCTTTTATGTAAGCACCAATTCCACCTTTCCCAGTATGCAGATACAAACCCCAAATCTGGGGTGAAGAGAGAAAGGTCAGTTTAGATTATCAACCTAGAAAGTTAGTTAACATAGTTGTATTTAAAACATTCAAAAATTATATATATGAGGAGACATCAAAAAGTTCATGGAAATGCATATAACGCAAAATCACACATGAATTTAATTTTTTTGTAACAAAATAAACTCATACTAACTTGTTATAACATTTCTCAAAAGAACCTAGTTTGAGGCACTAAGCAGGATAAGACATGAGTTTAAAAAGATCCCCTTTCAGAGCAACATGAATTCTGCTATAATTGAAGCAAGAAAAACACCAAGTTTATGGGTGGAAGAATGGTGAAATATCTGATGCTTTACAGAAAGTTTATGCAGACAAGTATGCAAAGTAATCAACAGTTCACAAAGGAATATTTATCTTAAGAAGGGATAAAGTCATGCCTATGGTGGCAGGCTTCAATCCACTTCAGTTTGTGAGGAAAAAAATGTATCTTGTTTGCGCCCTAATTGAATAGGACCAACAATTATCAGCACAAACCATAGCCAACACCATAGACATCTCAATTGGTTCAGCTTGCACCATTCGGACTAAAAAATTTAAATTGAGCAAACTTTTCCAATTGATGGGGTTCAAAACTGTTGCACCTAGATTGGCTGCAGACATGAGCAGAACTTTCAATAGAAATTCAAAACAAAGTGGGATCAAGATTCTGAGCATTTTTGCAAAAAATGGTATCAGGAGATGAAACGTAACTTCACCAGTACAATCTTGATGACAAAGCACAATCAAAGCAATAGCTAAGTGGTGGAAATGGTCCTGTCAAAGTAAATGTAGACCAGTCAAGAGCAAAGGTCGTAGCAACAGTTTGGGGGGATGCTCAAGGCCTTTTGTTTGTTGACTTGCTGGAGGGCCAATGAACAATAACATCTGCTATTATGAGAGTGTTTTGAGAAAGTTAGCCAAAACTTTAGCAGAAAAATGCCTGGAAAATCTTCATCAAAGTTTCCTTCATCAGAGTCCTCTACATGATGACTGTCTTCATCAAGGAGTCCTTATCCAGGACAATAAGCTCCTGCTCATTCCTTTCATTAACCAACGGCAATTTTGTAACAGTTTCCATGAAAAATTACTAGGCATCCAACTATAGTTCTGATTTGGCTCCTTCTGACTTTGTTTGTTTGTTTCCTAATCCTTAAAAATCTTTAAAGGGCACCTCTTTGTCTTCAGTTCATAATGTAAAAAGAACTGCACTGGCATAGTTAAATCCCCAGGACCCCCAGTTCTTTAGTGATGCACTAAGTAGCTATCACCCTTACAAAGATGTCTTGATTTTGATGGATCTTATGTTGGGAAATTAAGATTACATTTTTAATCTTTTAATTCCAATTTTCCAAGAACTTTTTGAAGTCTCCACATATGTATGTATGTATTTATTACAATCAGGTTTGTGAAATAAGCAACTATTACCTATTCATTTTCCTCTCTGTTTATTACATCTATCCTAAATCAGTTTGTCATCAACATATCTCCCTGGGGGCACAGGAGTACAGCTCATGGAGTTTTCCCAGTGCCTGACTTACACATGCCTCTTCACAGGTTACCAAGAAGAAAATAACAGGGCATATATCTTTTGACTCTTCTGCTGTGAGTTTCAGACTGCATCAAGTGATGTCACTGACATTGCCCAAATCTTTTGCAGTAGAGTCTCTTTTTTTTGCACAACACATTTGTTTTGGCTAGAATGGTTGCAGTTATCATGCCGAATTATAATGAATGTTAACTTGTTTGCTTTTTTTCTGTGGTAGCTCTTTGGGATGAAGAAGTATGCTTTACTGAATTAATTCGATACCTGACATATAGAATATGATTAGTTTTTAGTAAAATAAATAAATGAATGAATACCTGCTGTATTCTTTTTGACTTTGACTTTTAATAAAATTTTAGAGTAATTACCATAATTAAAAAAGAGAAGACTAAAAAAAGAGAAACCTTGGCTGAAGTTTAGGAGGAACTTCTATAGTAGAGCTTAGAGTAAGGTAAAAGGAAACTCTCTCTAAATCTATACTTGTACTTGCTAGCAACAGTAGAAGGAAAAATGAAACAGAAAGTGTTTCTGAATAATGCTGAATTTTGAACAATACATGTTTTTTAAAAATTTAGATTCTCACATTATAATATTTCAAATGCTCCATTTAAAATAAAAGTCTGAACATTTGCTTTACTCCACAGTCTTTAAGGAGGAGCATCAAAAAAAAAATGATACTGCAAGAATTTTTTTCTAGCCAAATTCATAGCCTAAAAGCAGATCAGAAAAACAAAAACAAAACTCATACAACACTTCTTCAAAGAGTAACAGATTCTGTTACAATTTAAAAAATTAAGAAAGATCTGTGTAGCAGTTGTTAAAAGATGTTAAAAATCAGATTGTTAAAAATGGTCCAAATGGTCCCCAGTGTCTCATCCCTTTGATTTGCCCTGGCTTTATGCCTTTTTTTTTTTTCCAATATGATTCTGGGAGAAATGTTCTGGGGCTTATGAGATGAAAATTCAAGAGATTTTCTTTCAGTTTCTGATTTCATACAGGGGAACCATTACCACTATATAAAGGAGTCCAGGCTATCCTGTTATGGAGAGAAAGATCCTGGGGGTGAGAAACCAAGTGGAGAAGAAGATCCAGTGAAGGCCCAGACACATGAGAGAGCCCAGTCAACACCAGAGAAAAGAGCAACCCACCTGTGCAAGCCAGCTCACATCTATTCTGTGCCAGCACAACAAAGGTGACAGACATGTGAGTTAAGCCATCTTGAATTTTCTCCTTAGTTATATCAGCCCTGACAAAGAGCCCTGGAGTAGAGATAAGCTGAGTCCTGTAAGTCTCCTTGTCCCAAACAATTGTGGTCAAGAATGCCTATTATAAGCTATTGTTTGTACAGTAGTTTGCTATGAAGCAGTAAGTAATCAATATGGTGCCCCAAGGATTATCATAGTTTTATATACCTTTCAGAAATAGGTGTGGGTTCATGATGAACATAGTGTACTGGGTATAGTGGTTAAGTATAGGTGTACTGTAATTTATTTTGCTGTTGTTTTAAATCTAAAGAATTGTGAGATTTTGTTTGAAAGCTGATATTTTACATAATATATACAAGTAGTAGTGTATCTCTTAATGTTGAGTCAAAAATATATCTAATCTTATAAAATTGCTATATGCATAGAACAGAACAAAATGATATTTAAATAAAACATATAAACTATATTGTAAAAATTTTGTATATAATAGTAATATATGAAATAAAAATTTGTAAGTACCATTAGAAAAATAATAACATAGTGGACCCTCATGTATAGTGGACCCTCGTTTATATTAAGGAATATAGTTGCTATTTAAGTTAGAGTTTCTTGTACATGGATTTTGTTATCTGATTTAAATGACATGAACAATTTTTAGTGTTGAGCCAAAACTACTTAAAAAGTTGGAAATGTTATATTTAACCATAAAAACAAATGCCCCAGTCAACTTAATTTAGCTCATTAGTGTTACTTGTCTCATCAAAAAGAATGAATTAGAAAAATAGTTTGAATTAAGGCAAACAGCAATGTCCAGGTATATATTACCCTTTCTAGAGTCATATGAAGGACTGTGTAATGGATTTTGTCTTTGAAGATTTAAGGATATACTACCAGAAAAATAGCTCAGGATGAGTAAAGAAAATCAAATGAGACTTCAATGTTTTTTATTGTGTTTATTTGATGTTTTATTATATTTGACCATTGATCATTTCACATTTCAGTTCACTACTTTGGCTTGTTCTTCATGAGTTAAGAGTGACGTGTTAAATGGTGTTACTCAAAGATTATCACTTAGATTTAATCAACCTTGCTAAATATCACACTATAAATCAGAAGATCTTTCATTTCTCCATTCTACCAAAAGATGTGTCAGAGATAATCCCTGATTTTTACTAAGTCAGTTTAATTTAAAATCACAAGAAGATATAGAAGATCTTATGAAAATGTTTTATAAAAGCTTATTTTAATATGTTCCATTTTCTATAAAAATGTTTATAGATCTTTAATAGTCTCTAGAGAAACAGTTTTTCTTGAGTCTATTACTTCTTATACTTTCAGGCATTATGGTGTCATTTTCATTCAATGGAAATTTTTGAGGGAGAAAATCATAGCTGAAATCTCTGAAAAACCATCCAATTGAAATGATTAAGCTGATTATCAATCTATATTGTTCATATAAGAATACTAAAATTCACCACTTTGTGAATAACGCAGCAATGATGAAAGATACCCAGGTTAGCATACGTAGGTGTAATGTTCACATAATGACTTTTCTTCTCCACGTCTAAACTTTATTTTGCCCAGCATTTGTGAACGAAGTCAAAAAAATCACCAGCCCTAACAAACACAAAGGGCATGGTTTTGTGGCGGGAAAAAATAAAGTAAAAGCAATAAATTTTGTCCAGCCCATTTTTCTTGGGCTCATATTAAGGTCGTGCAAATAATGAGGCCAGAGTTCTTACTTTCTGAATGCAATATTAAATTGGATTGCATATATCTTAAAATTAAGTCCAGCTTAAACAAAAATAATAAGTAATTGGAACAATGAAAAATGTCATCTTATAAAAACATATGAAGTAGAAATTTACAAACTACTTTAAGATGCCATACACATATAAAGAATGGACAGATGTCTGCAAGAGAGTTTTTGTCTGAAGGGCCATTATAGTTTTGATACTCAGAAGAGTTTTCTTCATCTACGCCACAGTATTCCATCAAGTTCAGAGTATTGTTTGACTATTTTCTTTTTAGCTGTGAAATGGTTTTTTTAAAAAGTGACAAAAGTACATTAGTTTGCATTTAATACGGAACAAAAGACTATTTTAATGCCTTGGATGGCTTTGGCGGAGTAATTTCAAGGCTATTAGGATTTGTTTCAGTAATTTATTGCTGTATAAGAATCATACTTCTCCCCATGTCCAACTTAGTGGTTGAAAACAGCAATTTATTATCTTTACCAATTCTGTGTGTTACTGGACTCAACTGAGCAGTTCTTCCACTCTACATGAGGTTTAATGGGGTTGCCATCATCTAGAGCCTAGGGCTGAATTTCTGAAATCACACACAGACATGGCTTGGCAGTTGATGCTGATTCCTGACTGGGAGCTGCTCTGGGGATGTCAATGGGAGCGTTTCATTTTCTTTCATATTGCTTTTGTACACGGCTTGGACTTCTTACAGCATGGGGGCTGTGTGTCAAGAGAGAATAATCCAAGAGGAAGCATTGAGAGGAAGGATGCAGAAGCTACCAGTCCTCTTAGGATCTGATATCGCTGAATTCCCAGGATGTCACTTCAACCACATTCTGTGGGTGAAAGCAACACACATGGCCAGCCCAAATCCAAAAAGAGGAGAGATCATTTCATTTCTTGAAGTGAGGAGCAACATCTGTGTTCAGAGATGGGAGGAATTGGGGGACGCATTCGAAGAATAACTACCAAACTCTCATGTACTTAAGTCTAACATCTCCCCTACCAACCTCTCTACTCTTCATTTGTTTTATCTTTAAAGCAAACAAAAAAAGCTTAATGGAGGCGAACTTGAAGAGCACCTACCAAGGGCCAGACGCAATTGGATGCTGTAATAATGGAGCCTTACCAGACTATGTGTATAAAAGTGACATATTTTGAACATCTAAATTATTATAGTTAGAATTTTTACTATCCTGTATGTCCAAAATGTGGAGTTCTTAAAAATGTACTGCATAGTTTCTGGTGTCCCTGGAAAGATTCACTGATGCTCCAGAACAAATCTACACTTACTCCCATGTTCTTATTTTGCCATCACACTCCTGCATTTACCTCAGGTCATCTGCTAGATGGAGTTTTTCTTTCCTGGCCATAGCCACTGACAATTCCAGTCCTCCACCTAGCTTTTTATAATATTACTCACACCAGAAAGCAAGATGTATCGAGAATTTATAAAGGCTGATACTAAAATAAGTACAACAGAAAGGTTGTGCTTATTTCCAACTAGGAGGGATTATTCTTAGGTCCCACATAAAAAAACTCTGAAGTCATTGCCCTGACTATGCATAGGCCTTCACATGCTGGGCTCTGGCTCATCTCACAGAAATAAGAATTGACATTATCTCCGTGCCTGGAAGAGTGGGCACAACTTTACTCCCGGAGACAAGAGGAAGACTCTTCCTGAACGCTTGACTTCCTGGAGTCCAAGTTCCAGCTCATTTCCTGCTTTTTAACTTACTTTCAGGATGACTGGCAGTGAGAATGCCCATTACTTTAGAGTAACTTCCATGAATATGATGTGGTCTGGATCGAATGATCAGCCATAACTGACAGCACGTTCTCAAATCTGTTCTGTTATATTAAATAACACCTTCTGGGAGGTAGCTCATTCCAATTCCTTTGATTGCCTTTCAACGTGTGGGACTTAAAGAGACAATCAGATCTGAGGTTCTATTCTGGGTAAATATGGTCTAGGTAGCTAATGAGAACAAAGAAATTACTTAAAACTCTCTGTCTCTTTGTTTCTGTCTGTCTGTCTTGCTCTCTCTCTCTCTCTCTCTCTCTTTCTCTCTCTCTCTGTGTGTGTGTGTGTGTTTCTCACATATCTCCCCTCCACATACCACAAAAAATACATAAATATCAAGCATTAGATATTCTAATTCCACATTAAGGGAAAATGAAACTCAACTCAACTGAAATAAAATAAATTTGACTTGCATTAGTTTTTTTTTTTAAGGCATTCATACCAAAGTACTATAAATGAGGTGGCTTAAAACAACAGATATTTATTTGCATAATTCTAGAGGCCAGAAGTCAGAAATCAAGAACTGGATTTTTCTGAAGTCTCTGACAGAGACTCTGTTCCATGATTCCCTTCTAGCATCTGGTGATTACTGACAATTCTTACAGTTCCTTGGTTTGTAGACACAGTTGTGACCTTCACTGACACATGCTTTTTCTTCCCTGTGTCCAGATCTCCCCTTTTCTGTAAGGATACCAGTCATTGGAATAGGGCCCACCCTAACTGGTTATGACCTCATCTTAACTTGACTGTATCTGCAAAGTCCTTGTTTCCAAATGAGGTCACTTTTAGAAATTAGGACTTCAACGTATCGTTTTGGGGGACACAGTTCCACCCACAACTCACTATTTGCACCTACAAAAAGCTGTTGCTTTATAGATGAACAAAGGTCATCCTATTAAAAAGCTCACTTCACGTTTATTACAAAAGCATCATAATTCGGATTCCATCATTGATTCAGGACTTTCCAAAAAATTTTTAAATACTTATCTTATTTGCCTAAAATCTGTATGACTTAAAAGGTTGAATTGTCCAAGTTGTCCTTCCCAGAATAAAAGAAAATCTGCCCCAAGACAAATGCCAATAAGGCAGAAAATAATTATAATCTTCAATTTGGCAGTTTCTAATTTCAAAAATCTTAAAATCCAGTCTCTACCTGGCACCTATTTATGAGGATAAAATGAAGTAATCGAATGGAAAATCCTCAGTGTTCCTAGGAAGAAACAGTGATATACCAATCTATGGCAGTTTTATTATTCTGTTTTCTACACGACTGAATTTATTTTCTCAGCAGGAAGCCCTTTCTACCTTCCTCTTTTCTCTATATTTTTTCATAAATCAGAGCTCATCTTTTTGATACTCCTTTTACATATATTGTTTAATTACCTCTAAGAGCAGACTTTAAAAGAATCTGGATATTGGAGCGGACACTACCACCTTTTCCACTCAGAGAGAACGAGTCCTCCTATGAAGACTCTCCTTGAGGTGAGATGACCTCAAGTGGTCAACTACTGCTAGTGGTTGGTTCAACCACTAGCTAATTCAAACTATGTCTCCTCCCCATGATTATTTTAAAAGATTTAAAAATCAGAGTGCGGATACATGCAGACTGCAATTCTAGTCATGGATATTGCTTGACCTGGAACAGGACTGACGAGTAATTGCTGAGTTATAAGAGTGAATTGAATATTCCATCCTAGAGTAGAAGATTGCCAAATATTAGATCTCAAACTTATTTTTTTTTACTGTGAAATAATTCTAACATAAAATAACTTTAGAAAACCGTGAAAAATTCCACTATTAATTTCCCATTCAATGGCATTCACTGCTTTTTAATTTTTAATGATATCTCTTGAAGTTCACATTTGTAACTTACAAAATATATACCAAAATTATCACACTTTTGCTTTTTGATTTGTGTTTTTGTGTCTTATTTAGGAAAATATTTTCCTACTTTACAGCCATAAAGATAGTGTCCTATATTTTTTTAAAACTGTAAAGTTTACTTTTTACCTACAAAAATGTATCTATGTCTATGTCATGGAGAGGGAGAAAGGAATACTTTTTTTTTTTTTAACCCAATTATTGTAACCTGTTTTCTAAGGCCAATATATCAAATGGTCTCTATTTTTCCATTTGACTTTTGTAAAAGACAAAATCTACTGAAATTCAAGGAGATTATTTTATCTAAGTCATTGCAATTAGAAGAAAATTAAAGAGCATCTCAAAGGAAAAGAAGTAGGCTTGGGATTTTAAACAGGCAAATAAACCAGAGTCATCTGGATTTTTAGGAAGCCATGAGGAATGTTGTAGAGGATCTCTTTTGAGGCTATGCAAGGATATGTTTTGTATTTAGGCATTTCCTGGAACACGAAAGTGTGTGGCGATTTTGGAGAAAAAAATGGTGGGGTGGGGGATTGTTTTAACTATTGTATTGGTAATACAAAGCTTGGCTAAAATTCAACATTGGCATTTTGATCAAATTTCTGATATATGGCACATTTCTAGAGGCCTAAGATTGTCCATTGTCCTATTCATGTGTTAATATCACACTTTCATAATTAAAACAGCTTTTCAATAATTTTTAGTACCTCACAATGTACAAAAGCCTTGTTCTTCTTCTTCAAAATTATCTTGGCTTTTTTTTTCTTTGTCAAAATCCACGAAAACCAGTTATAATTTTTTTTAGGTACTACTTGAATTTGGAAATTAATTTTTGGAAAGTTGGCAATCATGTTACATTAAACCTTCCATATATTAACTTGATTTTTCAAAGAATTTATTCAAGTTTGTTTTCAAATATTTTGACTATATACCCAACACAACTTGATTTTTCTTATTTTTAATAAAATTCCCAAATCAGCCAAAGATCCTGAAGATCTGCATATTGAATATTTCTATATGTAATAAAATTAGAATCCCACTATATGCATAATTTAATAATCTACTGTATTCTCCTAATAATGCCATTTTAAACAGACCAATATTATGTCATTAGGTAGATTTGTAATAATTATGTCCATTATATTGGGAATGTTGGTTGTGTTTGAATTTTGGTTATTATAAATAACATGTTTTCATAATATCTGTATAATGAATCTTGCTAATTCTGCTTAATGCCTTAGGACAGAGGTTGGCAAACTATAACCTAATGCCTGTTTTTGTAAATAATATTCTATCAGAACACAGCCATATTCATTTGTTTGTATTTGTCTATAGCAGCTTTTATGCGATAAGAGCAGAATTGAACAGTTGACACTCAGACTGAATGGCCTGCAAAACCTGAAATATTACTATCTGGGCTCTTATAGGAAAAGATTCTGACTCCTACCTTAAAGTCCTAGCCATGAAAGTCCTTGGTCTAGGTGTATGCATTATTTTGTAATGGGTAATATACTATAAATTTTATTTCTGAAATTTGTGGCAATATTGTCTGAGTACCTGCCTCAACATACAATTACTAGGATTAAGTTTAACCTTTAAACTTTCAGAGAATACCTTTTATTCTGCTCTCCTACTGGATTTTTCAAAAATTATGATACATGCTACATGCTCATATGTTGAAAAATAAACTGATATTTCCTTTCTCCAAGATATATTTTGATATTTTTAAATCACAATACTGACTTGTGGTTGGCCCTCCATAAGTATGTGTTCCTAGGGCATTCCAGTGACCTCACTGGAACACCAGGTGATGCTTGAAGTATTTGGCAGCAACCAAGGGGATAATTATCCATGAGAAAATATATCACACTTCTATTGTGTGCACATGCAAATCCCCTGGAATATTCCAGCAAACACTGGAAAGTTTGTGTCGTGTCTGCTTCCAAGAAGACTTTTATCCTTCACTATTAGTTTTGCCATGCTAAATCACCAGAACAAAAATTCAAGACCTGTGTGTTTTTTCCCAATAGTTTGTATTTTATTTTCTGTAGACAAGAGTAAGAGATATTTATGTATCTTTCTCTGTTTGCCTTATCAAATGCTCCATCCACAAGATTTATATCTGTATACTCATACACAGAATAATTGTATCAACAAGTAAAAAACCCAAATAATGGGAAAATTTATTTTCTTTTCAACTGATATAATAACTCTATTATATGGTGACTATCTTACACAAAAAAATTATTGAGAAAATGATGTCTGTATAATATCTTGCAGCATAGAACAACAGGTATGTTCTTTAGAGCAGAAACTGCGTCAGAGAGACAGGAAGATTTCCACTTTGTCCTCCCATTTCATCTTAAATTTATAATTTACTTGTTCTTTCTTACTGTCAAATATTTTTTAATTAAAGAATCAGAAATGAATTCTTAAAGAATTAAATGTCTTTATTGCCATCTTAAAGTGTCCTGATTATTGATTAATTTGTGTTATGTGTGAGCATGAAGAGCTATCACTGGCATGTTTTAGAGAGGATAAATGCCCATTGGCATTTGACCTCTTGCTTTTTGTCATAATACCAAATAAATTCTTTCTGTAACTTATTTAAACTTTGACCATGATGTTTATTCATAAGTGGGATCCTCAGAATGTGAGTGTTTAATGAGGAGATGACATTATTAAAGAAAAATAGTGTGTTTCTATGAGTCTTGGAGGTGATGAAATAATTGGGATTTGGGTATATTGAGATGATCACACCTGAGCTGATACCAAGGTTCCTATATGACATCAAATAACTTCCAGGTGATATTATCCCTTTCACCACCCGCTCCCATCCTGGTCTAGAAGACAAGGAAACTCTTATTCATTATGTTTGTGTAGTCTTTGCTAAAGACACTGTGCTAAGTGATATTCATTCGTGGAAGGTGGAAAATGGCTCAAGGACAGCCATGGCCCTGGGTTGAGAAGAAACAGTGGGCCTCAGTGATTGACAAGGGCTTTGGGTTTTGATTCCACCGAATGGCAAACCCTGATGATCTCTCCTGTTGGCATGTTTCAGAATGTAAGTGGGAATCATCTATGTCAGAATTACACCTTCACCTGTTATTACTTTATTCAAATTATTTTAGTCCTATGAAAAGAGGATTTCTGGAGTTTAGTCTCATTGATTTCCATTTTTTACAAATATCCAAGATACTTTTATGCATATGGAGAATCATTAGTAAAAAGAGTCTTTATGCATTTTCCTTTATTGTAGAATTTGGGCTTTTGAATTTATGATGAAAAATTGTGAGATCCTAATACTATTCCATTTTTCATAATGTATAAATAAGAATTTATAATATACTTAATGTACAGAATATGTGCAGAATACACTTAATATACAGTGCCATTGAGTGGAAAATTTTGTGGCTATTGATCAAATGACAGAGTTTTGAATTTTCCTTCAGTTTTCTAAGCCTAAATCCTCAGCTGTAAAACACTGAAATTTAAGTAAAGGACCATGTCTAAAACTTCTTTTATTTTGAGGTTTCAAGACAATGTCTTTTATCATTTATCACCCTGCACAGATGTAGTTATACTTCCTCTACACATGTATAAACTAACAGATACACACAGGCAAAACTTCTTCACCTAGAAGAAATAAAAGGTCTACAGTGCCCTTCTTCTCATAAGAATAGTAATCCTGGAGAATGATGGAATAAGGTATAATCACAGGATGGACTGATCTTTGTAAATTTCTAAGAAATTTGACTTAGTAAAATATTATCTTCTTTGCCCTGGGATTCCTACCAGTTGTTTCTTACCCTTCATTCTTGAGGGAAATCAGTCATAAAGAGTCTTTTCTGGTCTGGAGTGAGGAGTTTTCCTTTTTACTTACTGTTAATCATTAATACATATAATAACTGATATGTGAAAACATTGTGATGGAAGAGACACTGAAGAGTCAACTATTTAACCTGTTGTGATTTAAAAAAAGTTCAAAAACTGGCTCTCTGGGATAAAAAGTCTTGATTTTTAGCTTCAGCTGATATCTGTAGTCTAAATACACCTGACATGACTGATTTATAATTAACCTTGAACCTGGAGTTGGGAATTAATGAGCACCAGTCACTCTCACCATCAGGTACAAGCCACCAAAGCAGACAAATACGTTAATAGCTCAATACAGATGACCTGCAGGAAGGAATGTTACCTACATCTTGACTTTTCAGGTTACTATGTTGTTCAGCAATGTTTCTATTATTCTTACCAACACATCAGGGATTTGGTCTAGACCTTGCTGTTCGCTACACAAAGACAATCACTGAGAAGACAAGTATTCCCAAGGAAGAAGGCTTTAATCTGGTGCTACAACCAAAGAGATGGGAGCTCAGACTCAAACCCATCTTCCCGACTGACTAAAACTAGGGGTTTATATAGAAGGGAAGAAATGTAATCATGTGTAAGACAACAGGAACTAGGGAGGGGCAAAGAGGCATTTGGTGCCAATTTGGTGAGTTTCAGTTCTTGGATATCTTTTGTGAGAGGACTGAAGGTCCTTCCCTCAAGAAGGAACTCAGATAAAACAAGTACAAGTTTCAAATTTTAACAGCAGAAGGGTCAATTTCTGTTTATCCAAAAAACAGTCTATGGGAGTATTGGGCTATTTTCATCATTTAGGAGAAAGTTCCTCTACTTTTTTTTTTTCTCAGGGTTTTATTCTGTCACCCAGGCTGGAGTACAGTGGCATGGACTTGGTTGACTGCAGCCTCAACCTCCTGGGCTCAAGTGATCCTTCTGCCTCAGCCTCCCAAGTAGCTGGGATTGGAGGCACGGGCCACCACTGTTAAATAAAAGAGTCCTCTAGTAGTTAGTATGCATTGTCAGAAATACCATTTCCCCAGTAGATGATTTCAATAAATTTCTTCTTATTCTAGGAAGATCTTTGTAACTATACTCATTAGTGATGGTTAGTGGGCCACTAGTTAAGAGCAAAAGACAGTTCTGATTTAAATCTTTCAATTAGGTGGAAGTTCATTTCTTTTTTTTAAATTTTTTTAAATTTTGTATTTATTTTTTGTGTATTTATTTTTTTATTTTTTTTTATTTTTGAAAGAAAGAAAAAGAGAGGAAAGAAAGTGAGAGTGAAAGAAAGAAAGAAAAAGAATGTAAGAGAGAAAGAAAGAGGAAGAGAAAGAGAGAGAGAGAACGGGATTCTTGTTCTATTGCCCAGGCTAGAATGCAGTCTAAAAATGGGTATTAAAAACCTCTTTTATGCCAATAATTGTACTTAACAATGGAGACAGGAAGGAATAAGGGATGAAAATAACAAACAAGCAGCCAAC